>SDVV010044847.1:0-10120 GCA_016164225.1 Gammarus roeselii
CATATATCCTAAATCCTTCACAAATAATATACATACTCACTAATTATCCAGGGCCGTTTCGCACCGCCTTTTTCCAGGGCCGTTTCGCACCGCCTTTTTCCAGGGCTGTTTTGCACCGCCTTTTTCCAGGGCTGTTTCGCACCGCCTTTTTCCAGGGCTGTTTCGCACCGCCTTTTTCCAGGGCTGTTTCGCACCACTTTACTCTACTATTGATATATATTTCACTAATTATGTATCTTAGGCATGGTTTATATCCTAGATCTTGTTGACTGCGAACCTTACATCACAGATCTGTAGTAAAATGTCATAAAAATCATATTCTAACGGTAAAACCATACATAAACTTGCTAACGCTTTATCACCCATAACAATCACTGAAATATGCGACAAGTTTACATAATCGTTTTTAACCCTGCGGTCTACTAGCGATCACCTAACATTACTTGAAACTAATCGATATTACTGGACTTGTAACAAGCAAAGTGAAAAAATATATATATGTAAATACACAATCTGTTAAAGATTGGTAAAAGTATATAGCCAAGCGGATATATATGATAAAAATAAAGCTCAAATCAATGAAGAAATATCAAACATAGGTATGGAAACGGAAAAAATATTTAATTCTTGGTTAAATTATGTTAGGATAGGTTAGGATGGGTTAGATTTCCCGCCGCTCTACATTACAAATCTACAGTGAAATAATGCTTGAGTGGATATTGTGAATGCTCGAATAAGTCGGATGTTCTGAATTGGAACGAAATCTCATAACAAAGTCTGAAATAATCAATAATTTCTAACTGTACAAACTGTAAACGACCAACATACATTTATAAAAGATAGACGTCAGGGAATAAGCATCTAGTATAGACATGCGAGCGAATAACCTTATTGAGATGCACATTAAAATATTGAAGAATTTTAACAACAACACTCTTCACGAATCCGGTACACTAGTTCTACAAGACGACTTGAAATAGGACCCAAATCCGTTGTCGAGAGGAAAAAACTACCAATATTCTGGACCACTATATCCAGTTAAGCTAATTTATACCCAACAGCACATGAAATTGTGCGAATTTATACCTGAAATAGTTTTCTTCCTATGCTAACCGTTCAAAATCATACAATAACAACAACTATAAAATAGCTAAATAAGACTCTCTGGTATGGTCTAAGCAACATTGATTAACTATGATATACGGTGTATCCTACCATACACCAGATGATGAATCCTACACCAATATGGAACGGTGTATGATCGATCAATACATGATGCCGATGTACATTACCGATCATGTAATAGATAAAAGTGTAATAATCCTGTACTTGGACTCCTAAGACGATCGGAAACAGGACTGAGATCATACACTAACATATAAGCCATACTGAAAATATCTGACAGTAAAACAAATACTGAGTTCATGTGTAATAAAGAAATAATACTACAATGCCCGTTAAATCTATAACAAATTCCAAAACCAACTAAGATCAAAGCCCACCGTGTCATAACAACGAACTCTACAATGCTTTACAAGGTCACTTCTCAACAATCTACCACTGATATATAACAAATTTAAAGGTAATACCCAGTCATGGTACAATACCTCAGACACACCATGCATCTGTTTAGTCCATCATCTCTGAACAACGTCGAACAAAGTCACATCCTGGACATAACTAAGAATCAATACACAGGTACAGAGGCCAAGAATTGGCCTGACATGAGTCTCGAAGAGTGTGACCATAAAATCTGGGCTTTTGTTCACTGACGACCAAAGTAAATCACTATAACGACCAGCAGTTTGTCGCATAACCTCTCAAAAAAACGGAACTAAAGAGCAACATCCACAAAAACTTACAAATTCACGTTGAATTGGATGAACTTTAAATGAATACATAAGAGTGTAAACTGCCTCTACACCAGGACCCTTCCATCCAGTAAATCGTCTTCTAAAACGATAAACTACACTTGCTGGGGTTCAGTGACGAAATTCCACGCAGATGCAGTACGGATTTACACCTCTTAAACATCCATTCATATGATTATCGTGAAAAAAATCATACAACAATAATAAAATTACTACGTAATTCTCTACTCTGCTTCAATTAACAATAAAAATTGCAATACACTAGGGTATCTATCATAGTAAATCGGTCTACTTATACAAATAAACGTAAACGCAGCGAGCTTTTGCCTAGGGGACTCTCTAACTCCTCCTAAACATTGAAGTATGATCCTACAATAAACATACAATAAGCTAACAACAAGACCAAGTTTGAAACAAAACGAATCTTCTATATCTATAATATTTACGTCAAACATTGTACCACTAAAAATATACAACATGTAACTAAATTATACCTGAAATAATGTTCAACATTGCAGCCGCAAACGTAATATACCCTAATGTTCATATAATTGTATAAGATAACAATACCTTGCATCGAAGATGGAAACTGTACAGAGAACATACAAAACTGAGTGAAATATACTAAAACGCTCGAGTTATAATGAAGCAAGGATATCAATTCTCTAACATACCCAAAACATACATTAAAAAACCTTGATGTAAGAGAAAAAAACTAGCATGTAACCAACCAAACAACTAACGTGAATAAGTTGCCACGACATGAGACTGATTTACATAACAGAAACATATAGTAAATTATATGGAGTTCTTCTACACGAACCCGCTATAGTACATAGAAATCTGATAAAATCATATCTCCAACTAAGTCCAAAACTGGGGTAAATTAAATCTTCTTTAACTAAAGTAATCTCGGCTTAATCGTAACAGAATGTCATATATATACATAAAAATGATACAATAACCGACCAATTATGCCTGAAACATTGTGCTTCATGGAAGATGTAAACCTAAAATATCATAAAAATTCATATAACTGTATAAGATAACTATTAAAAATTCCGAAAACCGATCATTACTATGTATACATAACACTATGTAATAACTTACAATAAATCCATATCGTTCAACTACTCTCGCTGTAGGGCATCCAACCGATACTCGCTGTACAAAAAAATCGAGATAAGACTACCCGAACAGTCTACATACGCTTGATAACGATTCATTTGAAACATGCAGATACATGGTAACACCGATATATCCGGTTCAAATGTGGATAATGCGTTATGGGGTAGATAGATTCTCGTAACGAAGCTACTGCATCCTAAGGAATATATACATCAACCCGTTAACTACCAAACTAATAAACCATACTATTCCTTTAGATATTATACACATATGAAATAAATAGATGAAAAACACAAAACGTTGCTCTAAATCTAACCAATAGGCTTTAACCAAGCATCCAACCATTAAGAAAACACTAATCAACCATCGAATTAGTCAAATATACCCCAACTAGATATGAATACAAACATATATGTTCAGAAAAAATGTATAGAATCATTACAGATACAGATACAGATACAGACACTTGGCCGAAATCCCCCAGCAAGGGGGGTGGCCGACGGTAAGGCGCCCCTCACACTCTCATACACTCACACTCGCACACCTTAGAATCATTAAACCAGACATAAATATATAATGATATAAACACTCATAACATAAAAAAATGCAAATTAGTCATGGAAAAATACAATTCAAATAACAGGTAGGAGCAATCTCACCTAATTTTATGAAGCGCATCCAACTTTTTGCCTAGGGGGATCCATACACCCCACCCCTCGTCCAAAATGAGATGAAGGCATATTCCTTTGAGAATCGAATAAATATATAATGAACAAACAGTTATGACTATGTAGAGCCCAATACAGCCATCTAGAGTAGAAAAAACATATATAAATACAATAAACATTCATAATTCGTATAAATTAAAATGTTCAAAACATAAAACCTTGCCAATCTAGGCCGTCCGTCCACCTCTTCCGCTCCCTTCGCACCGCCCTCCTTCGCGCCGCCCCACCTTCGCGCCGATCGCCTGACTCCGGCCACATGGTCGCCCCAAGGTCACCCATCCATACGCCCGTCGATAAAACTACCTCGATGGCCTGTTATCTGACTCAGGTCCCCAAAAGTAATTATATAGGCCCAGAAGTAATCAACTTGACATCATAAATAATTAATAATTACAATGTCCGAATTACAGAGTGGTTAAGTCGGACACCCAAAGTAATTAGATCCATCCTAACCCTTCCATTGTCCGAATCAAAAATCCGCGTTTTGCTCCTATATACTCTACAAGTAACGGCCCTTAAGAAGTTACGAGGCTCGCGCGTAACTCATTAACTTCCAGTTACGGCCGCTTACAAAGTCGCGAGGCGTAAGCGTAACTCTTATATATCCAATGGTCTGCTAAGCGCTTCGGTTTACGCATATTTTACGTTCACGCATAGTTTCTAAAGTGTACTGACAAAAAATATGCTAGATAAGTAACAGCAATTAAGTTCTTTAAGCCACATGCAATGTGGCCGTTACTTCCTAGCTAGTGTAACTAGATGGTGACGATAATAGCAGAAGATTAGAAGAGGTGTATGCCATTAAATACACTCATCATTTATTGCCCTTACCCCCGCATGGCTTCTATAGATCAGCTCCGCTTAGTTTATACCAACAAGAGCCCTTTGAAAGTCTGTTGGGGCGGTCTTATAAAGCTGTACATAATACAGTGCCTCAAGATTTCCATGCAATGAAAAATAACCTTACTAAACAGATTAAAGAAATTGCACAGTTTAAATAGATTATACAATTGAAAGTACATATGTCTACTAACTTTAGATCGTTAGTTATGTCACGATCTCTAAGTCATTCATCTGATGATGTAACGAGCGATAAATGTTATCCTAGTTCAGCCATGTTATAGGTCAATCCAAGGAGTATGAGATGTAACATCCTCGAGTCAGCCACTAACCGAAAGTTGTCTCGTCTTCATGCATCCCGCAAAAAGTGAAATGAATTGAACAATCTCCAATACCCAAATATGTCAGATTCTCCCCTGTTTCAGGGGAATTTCTTTACCATCGACTAAATACAATAAAAATATTGTCTCTGTTCTTCACAGTCTCTATGGACACCCCCCCCCGTCCCGATGCAGGGCGTGCCCTTGCGTCATTATCATCAGCATGCGCATCACAGAACAGGATCATTACCCATTAACTGTGCGTAGGAGGGGTGTGCTCTGTGTGGGGGCAGTGTGGCGTGACAGAGGGATATATGAGTGGCATGCGTGACTCTAGCGTGACAGTGACAGGCAGAAGGGCGTGAGGGACTAGTTGCATATCTAGGGCTGGCGAACGCGCGGGTGCCAACTCTGCTAACGTTCGTAGGATTATGTCAGGTTCTCATGTTGTGGCAAAAAATTTTTTTATCGCCAATCAAAAACTCACTCAACAGTGAGACAGGGCATGTTCAATTTAAGTTGTCTTGAAGCAAAACGCTAACGAAATAGCTCCATGAAAGTAAATTTACGTACACATATTGAAAGTTATGTGAGGGTGGTCGTGCTTAAAGTGAACCCTCTGCTAAATAGTTTCACGAAGCTGTGGGAACCGATGCAAAATACTATGACCACCTTGATTTTTCATTTTGGTGATTCGATTCGTGAAACATGTTCATTGCCATCGTTTCATAACTGAGTGGTCTTTGTTTGCTTATGAAAAAGGACGCATTTGGTTTATAATATATTTAGTGTCATGTGAATGGGATCTGTTGAACTCGTTTACAATAGACGCCCTGCATGGAGATTGTACATTTTTAGGTATGTTTAGCCGTGTAGCTGTTTTTTCTAGATCTTGAGGAAACACCATATGTATATGAATACTTAAAAAAATACAATCTCTGTGCATGCAGTGATTTCGAAAACAAAACACAATAATATGTACTACATTCAGGCGTCAATAGTACATATTATTATACCCCGTCACCTACACCCGACACCTATTCTGCAGACAGCCGCACTATCACTGTGAACATTTAATAGGAACAAAACAGTAATATTATATAGCGACACCGTAGACATATATACAATAACCATTACTGTGCAGATAAAATAATTACAAAAAACAACCCGCACAGAATAGTCGATTTTTATATTCAGAATTGTCTATGGTTCGAAATAGTCCTTTCTTGGAGTAGCGTGATTATTAACCACTAACATTGATTCAATTAATACAAATTCAATACAACGGCCAACTGCGTACGTGTTCGCAAAATGTTCAAATGAGTGAAACCTTTTAACAGTTGGTGGAAGCATCGAAGGGATAATGTACACCCATATTAATGAATATCGATGCTTGGTTCTGTTATTGAACATACGATGTTTGACTTGTGGTCTTGTGGGGCTTTAATCAATTGAACATGGCCCGGTGTAAGGATAGACCTATGCACTAAACCAACATGTTAGAGGGGGACTGGGGACATGCGCTCTCAAGTAATAATAATCCGAGTACACATAATAATGAAATGGAACTATTTACATGAAACTTCTTCTTCTTCATGAAAGTTGACAGCAGCACCGGCTGCATCGCTTTTAGACTTCACCAGCCATCCTCCTCATTTCCGAGCATAGGTTATCGTGAACGTCGACCTATACATACGGGTGACATTCGACCCACATCTGCACTGTTCCGAATAGCATTGATTAGAATGCTTCAGTGATAGTATCATCTATTACAGGAACGAAGGATTTCTACATAAATACCTATAGAACACACAAAAAAAAAATCAAGGAATTACCACCAGTCGTGCAATAAAACTTGAAAATGAACGTTTCACCAGCAGACAGTAGTTCATATGAAGCATGAATCATCATCCACACGATTCACTCATGCAACGTGCACTCTGAAGCACTCAATACCACGAGAGCAGCATCAGAGGAAGATGGATCATCCTCTCTAAGTAATGATGGGAACAGCAGGGTGTTCGGAGTGTGGGAAACTGTCCAGGATAGCCTGGAGCTCCTCGTACTCCCAACTGATAAGGTGCGAGGGTGGTTGTGTCACCCTGACTGCTGTGGGAACACGATGCTGCAGGGCTTGTGAGGCTGCGTTCGCTTGTCATCTAATTTGTTCCATGAGGTCCCGATTGTAAAGTTGATGTCTAGGATCCTGATTAGAAAGTTGATATCTAGTTCTGTAAAACACGACAGCAGAGGACACAAGTGAAATTTTGACGAGATTTGTTTGAGAATTGACAAATCAAATTTAAAACCACACGATTTTTTTGGTAAGAGATCTTGCAAGCTGCCGTTAAAAAATGGGATAATCAATAGTATTACAAAAAGAAATACTCTTCTCTCCCTCGCATGCAAAGGCTTTCAGTGCATGGGAAGGAATCAGTCTGACAGAACATTAGCAAACAGGCCACGGCTGATGGGACCAGTGTTAAGTGAGTTCCTTATGGTAGTTTGGTAACACCGTGGTTAAAATGGTTGGGTCGACCTACCTTCAAAGACCTTTGATTAGAGATCACAGGACCCTCCATCAGTAAAGAGTCAAATCAAGAGGGAATGTTGCCGTCGTCGAGTAGTCATGCGCCAATCTGTTCCTGATCATAATTATTCGCCATTGGAGTCGGCACCACATTACTGACTCAGAGATTGCATGAAGTTCGTCTCGTATACAAAAAATTACACTCAAAGGCAGTTTGACCAGAAGGCACCAACATTCTGTTTTGGTAAGAGCTTCAATATGGAAGGGCCTTATCTCGACTATTCTAATCTGCCTTCGGCTGTGTGCAGTCAAGAGCAAACACAGTCCGAGGCACTGCGCTCAGTTCAAAAATGAGACTAGATTAAATAAAGGTGTCTATCTCAACCGGAGCTCAGACGCGAGGCTTTTTAAGCTCCTGTGTGTACGGCGTGAGTGCTCAGTTCAAAAACTCATCGCTGAGCCTCATTTCCTCACGTGTTCACGTGTTCTGCATTACGCTTCATATGGATACGCTTTCAAATGAATCAAGTAAGGCACACAGTTTGTGAGTGCCAACCACAATGCCAGAACACATAACAACCTGAGATAGTGAACACGTATTAAATCATATGAGGGTAATTGATCGTTTAAAACTTGCGTCGAACATTGCACCGGCTCACTACTAGGATTTGATTTTTGATTCGATTTGATTTGGGCCTCATTTCCACCAGAGCCTCAACGTGAGTTATAATAGGCTCCCCCGTAGGGCACCACCGTCGTCGATTCAGGTGAGTCCGCACGGCCTCGCGTGCGAAAATATTAGTTTTGTCAAGATGAAGTCAGTACATATTTCAATTGTGGCATAGTCGCGTACTATCGCGTACGAGAGAGTAAAGAGTTAATGCGTATCTTCATAAAATGTGTTATTTCTGTGCTTAATGGGGTGGAGAGACCACCTCATTTGCACAGTCACTATTAGGAACTCGACGCATCGAGGTTACTGCCGCAGGGGCAAGAGACCAAGGCGAGTCAACAACAATTCAAATGCTATAAATTACGTTGTTTGGAAATGAATTGAAGCCATTTCCATCGTGCCCGTGACGACATCACGTTAAGTCAATCGTCAGTCCCTTTCTTTCATGCGTACAATAATTCAGAAGCCGTCGAGTTCGAAAATGTAATATTTAAATTTCATTTACTAACAACGTCATAAAAAAAATCCTATTGAGTTAATTACGAAAAGCGTTTCATGTATGAGTAGGAAGGGTTGTGTATGAAAAAGACGGTTACAGAGGAAGAGGATGGGGCCTAAAAAGTGTACAAGTAGGGTTTATGGATGAGAGAGAGAGAGCAAATCAGAGAGAGAACAGAAAGAGGTTGATATAGAACGAAGGCTCATTGACGGATGGGCTTACTGAAGCCAAGAGGATCATAGCGAACAAAGTCCCGGCACGTATTTCGGAGTCACAAAAGACGTACAGATTTATTGAGGGGGAGGGCGTGGGAGTTTATAAAAAGAGATGCGAGGGCCTTTTAGGGGAAGGTGGTTACGAGTTTAGGGGAAGGTGGTTACGAGTAAGGATCAATAACTACAAAGAACGATGTGATGGAAGGTGCGAACTCTAGATGACCTTCAAGTGAGAGGAAGGAGGCTCGTAAAGGGAGGGGAAGATGGCGGAGGAAAAGGAGGTTGCGGTGAGTCGCTCGGTTTTGTTTTCCTTGAGAAATGCAGAAAACTCACATAACTGTCACACTCAGGCATGTTCGATTCCAACCCCTTCAAATAGTACTGGAAAAAGAAAACGATTAAAGGAAGAGGGAGTTGATTTGAAAGAGTAGGGAGATTCATGAAATGGCAGGGGAAGATAACGAGGATGGTAGGTTCATGTATTATATTAGATGGAAGGGGATTTCAAAGGAGCGGGGAGATTCATGTAATGGGGGGAAAAGAGAACGAGGATGGGAGGCTCGTGGATTAAAGCAGAAGGGCAGGGATTTTAAAAGAATGGGAAGATTCATGTAATGGGAGGGGAAGATACCGAGGATGGAAGGCTTATAGTTCGAATATTTTATAGCAAAGTGGTATTTGAATATAGATTAAATCATGAAGATGTTACAAAGTCCCGGCGCACTAATCCTAATTGAAAAAGCCACAAAAAAAGTCTGGTACAGAGATGCACGATGATGCATTAACTTAGGGTCGGTACAGCCTAATCCAGAGCATGGCCTAAGGCGTCATCTATTTGCCTCACTATTTGTTTAATTTGATTTTAGCCAATTGAATTCTGAATAAAGCGCCTTCGTTTCGGCGCAAAAAATTCCATTCGGACTACGATCGAGAAGTCAAACGCTTTCCGAACGAGAAAATTCTCCATCTTGCTCGGTAGGTATGTGAGGTTCCCAACGTGGGGCACTCAACGTAATTAAAAAAACAAAAAAACATTGGGCTTATTTTACTTTGGATCAGTGCAATAATTAATTCAATTATATCAAATTAAATTAAATTAAATGCATCAGCCACCGGTTGTCCTATATAATCCTAGTGTGGCTGTGCATGCAAATGAAAATTGACAATTATACATTAGTAACACAACCTATCATGTGTGGCTGAACATTGGCCTGAAATATTAATAAATATGTCAACATGTCACAAGATTATGTCTTGGGTTTTCTCCTGTGTTCTCTCGGCTGGGGAGTTGCTCCATTTGACAGGAGAATGGTGAT
>SDVV010044848.1:0-10120 GCA_016164225.1 Gammarus roeselii
GAAGGATAGTGCTAAGCACCACAACTCGGCTTCATAATGAGCTACAAAATTGAAGGCACAGTGTTGATCTTCGGTGGAAGCTCGATACAGCTCGCCTGACTTCTCCTTTGGTTAGACGGTGGGCAGTTTTATCACACCATATAAATGAGGACGAGCAAAGAAGTTGATCACTGAATTTCGAAGATTTTATGTTACGTCAGCATAAACCACTTCTTGTCCGATAATTTTTTTTAAGTGGATCATTGTTGTGAATCTTACGCCCAGAAAAAAATATCATTATGTGTTTCACTAAGCTATTGACTCATGTGGAACTAGTACTGCCAACTTTTCTAGCAAGTTGGCGGATTGAAAGGGTTGGACGTTGCAATGAAAAGATCTGTACAACTGTTTACATGTGTAGGAAGACAACAACAGGCCTATGGCCCAAACTAGGTTGCCCTTTGAAAGCAAGAGGATTAGTTCTGAAGTAGGAAGTCTAAAAGAGCTTCATGTGCCATTCCTGTTTTTATAACATCAAGAAAGGGAACCGTTTAGCTATTTAGCGTCAATTTGTGTCGAACTAATTAGGCCGAAACTTAAACGTTTAGATTGTATTGCTGTCTACAACCTCCGCTGGAAGTTTGTTACATTCCTCGACAACTCTATACGTTAAGAAATTGCGAGTGATGTCGAGTGAGAAACGTTCGTAACGATTTTGTATGCATTGTTCCTAGTCACTCCGTTCGTATCTAGAGTGGAAAAGCTCGCTCGGTCGACCTTTTTCCTTACCCATCATATCACGTGCCTCTGACTCGACGTTTCTCCAGCGAATAAAGATTCAGTCCACGTAGCCTGGCTGCACACGATTTATTCCGCAGCGAAAGGATGAATTTCGTCGCTCTGCGTTGAACCATTTCTAATTTAATAACGTATTTTCTAGGATATGGAAACCAGAATTTAACGAAATAATCGAGGTGCGGTCTAACAAATGCATTGTATAACATGAACATACTATGTGGGGTTTTGTACAAGATAGTGCGGGATATCATGGCTACTATTTTTTTGTTGCATTGCTTGGTAGCATCGTTACATTGCTTGCTACTTTTTAAGTCGTTACGGATGATGACATCCGTAACGACTTAAAGACCTATGTGCACAGCTTTACATTTTTCCACATTAAATTTCATTTGCCATTTTTTTGACCAATCAACAATTTTGTTCAAGTCCAGTTGAATCTTCTGACACTCTAGTTTAGTTTGTACTATTCCTCCTATGTTAGTATCGTCTGCAAACTTGCTATTGTTTGAGAGTACGATGCTATCGAGATCTTTAAAGAATATTGCAAACAGAATTGGACCTAAAGCGGATCCTTTAGGCATGCCGCTTGTGACATTACCCAAGGGGGAGGAATCTCCGTTAAGTACAACTCGCTGCCGTCTGTCCGTAAGCCTGCATTTTGTCCAGTTGTTAAACTCGCCTCGAATACCGATGCTGTTCAATTTAAACTCGGCGTTTATGGGGAACTTAATCGAAGGCTTCTTGGAATTCAAAGTAAATGATATCGATGGGAGATTTTGTGTCGTGGATTTCTATTATATTCATGAAAAAGTAGCAGGTTCGTGAGACAGGAATGGTTGTGTCTAAAGCAATAATGAGACTTGCCAATCAGTCTGTTTGATTTTAAGAATTATGTTATCGTAGCTGTTATCAAAATTTCCATCAATTTGCCAATGACTGAGGTGAGAGTAATTGGACGGTAATTGCAGGGACACTTTTTCTACACATCTATAAAAATTGGGGTAACATTGGCTTTTTTCCATTTAGAGGGGCAGGTGCCATTTGTGAGAGATTGAGTGAAAATGTTTGATAAATGTTCGGCGATTATGTTTCTAGCTAGCCACTTTTAGAATTCTGGGATGGACTTGGTTTGCACCTGGAGATTTTGTGTCTTCCAGTTTATTTATATATTTCATTACTTCAGGGTGGGAAAAGTTCACTGTGCAGAGAGCTGCATTCGTCTTTCCGCTATGATATCCTCAGGATTAGGATTATCCTGTTTCTCTAACGTAAAACGAGAGCAGAAGTATTCATTAAGTAGGACACATATTTGGTGTCGTCCGTTTCTAATTCACCAACATCGTTCTTGAGAGGACAATTACAGATCTTGACTTTTTTGTCATTGACGGCAATTTCATTTTCATAATCCTTCTTCTTACGTTTCTGGACCCACTTTAGATCTCTTCTGCTGATGTTGTATTCATTTTTTGCTGTGTCGTCATTTAGCTGTTTCTGTTTAATCGAGTGCTTTGCTTTCTTATGTGACTGAAAACGCTGTAATTCTCCTTTCCAGTTCCTAGCCTGATTGACTGCTGTTTGCCTGTTTTTGCGCGGGATATTCTCATATTTTTTTTATTTATGAGTGCAGTCAAGAAATTATTGACCGATTGATTGACGAGTGGCATGTTTACGACGGAAATATTCAGCCTCGAAGGTGTTTAGGCTGGAAAGTTTTGAACGGAATGTATTTAGGCTGGAAATCTATTACCAGCGAATATCTTTTCCAGGAAAAATATTAAATGGAATGTTGATAAAATGGAACACGTTTACGATCGAATTTCAACACGCTGGGACGACTTTGAAATTTTTATTTTTTAAGAACCGAAAGTGTTTAGCACGGAATTTCTTAGGACCGAAAGTGTTTACGCTGGAATCATTTTGCCTCGAAAATTTTACGATGGAAAGATTCCTAGCTGGAAACTACCCCAAATCATCTGACACCAGTATGTATAGGATCGAATAGTTTGGCCCAGAAATGGTTTAGAACGAAAAAAGTTTAGGATGGAAAAATATACGATGGAATTTATTTTCCCTGGATGTTGTCGTTGGATGGTATATTTTTAGCTGTAACCTAACCTAACCGAACCTAACCTAACTTAACCTAACCTTAAAATAAATAAGTATAGTGTTTTTGTTTTACATCATCCATTTACCCAAATAAAAGAATTTCCAGCGTTAACACTTTCTGTTCTAAACAGATTCCGCCCAGAATTTTTTTTCGGCTGATACACATTCGACTGAATTGAGTTGCCCACGGCAGACGATTTGATCGTAAAAACTTCCAGCGAAAAATAATCCGTCGTAAATAGTTTCTATCCTGAATAATTTGATGCTATCAACTTTCCATCCTAAACCCTTTCGCCCCAATTCCCTTTCTGAGCGGAAACGTTTCATGCCAAATAACAATATGTTCAATCTTCTTTCCAGGCTACAGGTTTTCGATGGAAAATCTTTCCTTCGTAAACACTTTTGATCGAAAACAGTTCCCAGCTTAAATAAATCCGTAGAATTGTTGCCGTCGTAAACACTTTCTGGGCTAAATAATTCCAGCGTAAATACTCTGCTCTGATTGACATCTCGTACGAGGGTTTTATCTGCTAACGTCATTGACTCTCTTATGTCATCAAAGTATGCCAATCTGATGTTAGGGACTTTTTCGCAGTTTGTTGATGTTTTGTACTCGAGCTCTATCAAAAAACGTATACAGCTGTGGTCACTAGTTACGAGTGGTTCGCACACTTCGACGCTCGTGACATGAGATTCGCTTGCACTAAATAGAAGAACAAGAATATTGCTGCCTCTGGTAGGTGTCTTTCTATTCCCATGAAAGATACCCCCACTATTCATTTCACAAGTCCCCCAAAGATTATGAGACCCCTGGCCTCAACACTCGTCAGAGGTTGTGGCATCCAACCATACTACTGCCGCCTCCAGCCCTGCTTGAGTTACCCCCTCTACCTTAACAAAGGCTCGACTTATAACTACTCGAGTTATTAGGCTTTTTGGGTCATGAACTTATTTCCTGCAAAATCAATCAGACGTTGGCCGCGAGTTTTCCAATCAATGTCGAGGACATTGAAGTCTCCAAGCACAATACTGTGTTGTGCTGTGACGATATCGACGAGGGTGTTGTAACGATCGATGTCATCTGCAACCTTGTTTTTGGGGTTCGATAGACGAGGGTGATTTGGCTTTCATATGTTTACCGACTATTTGGATTGATACCATGTCGTGACTGATGTTTGGAATAGTGAAATCTAATATTTGCAGTGTTTCTTACGAGAAGCAGCACTCTTCCGCTCACCCGATCTTGTCTATCTTTGTGAAATAGTGAGTAACCGGGAAGAGTAAATTCGCCTAAATAATGTCTGATGCTCAATTTTATCCACGATTCCGTGTTAGCTATTATGACGATGCATTCTTTCATTGCAAGGATACCTAATTCGTTGATTTCGTCTTGGGGACTTCTAGCGTCCACATAAAAAACATAAGAGAGTACCGTTAGTCTCAATAACTTGACTTTTCTTGACTCAATCTTCTACTACTAAGAGGCCATGTGTCTGAGCCAAGACTATCGTTTTCGTTTACTCTGGTTGTACTAGCGGAGCGGCGACTATTACCTCTAACTCGGACTAGACTGATGACATGAACCTTTTTGCAAGGACCCGCGGTGATGGTTTGATGGGCTCTTGTATTTGCTGTTTTTCTAGTGTTGAAACAAGCGGAGGCCGTGGGGTCCTTTCGTCGGGTCCCGCCCGCGGAGTTGTCCGTATGATATCGAGCAGGTTTTTTGACTTATAATCAGTAACAATGATCACTGAATGAGATTTTCTGTGCTCTGCAGAAGGTTGCTTGGCGATTGTCAAGAAATATAATCTTGTTCAACTTGTCTTTAGCTCCGATTTGAATTATAACTCGTTTAGAAGAAGGTATCTTTTCCTTTTCGATTATGCCCTTAATTTGGTTCATTTTCAAGTTTGTTTTGCCGAGTATTTTCAGTAGAATTTTCCTTGTACGATGATTTGATTTTAGGGAGGTGACATTGTAATCACCATTCACTAAAATTTCCTCTTCATTCTGAGAGTTAATTTTCATCAGGCAATACGTCAAAACAGTTACGTATGTTGGGTTGGATGTGGTGAGATAGTGGCCGAACGTGTGGTGCATTGACACGGCGTGACTGTCTCTCGTTTACAACCGTAGTATAAGATGCTTCGATATCTATGAATGAATTATCAGTCGATTTGATGCGGATATTTGTCTCATCGTCTAGTGCTGTAAGCTTCTTGGCCAATTTAGAATCTAGGTGCACTTGAAGTTCTTTCTCTTGATTTAGGGTGGCCTCAACAGTTTCTTTGACTTATGCTAATTCGCTGTTCATCAGATCTTTGAATTCATGGAATTGTTTCAACACGTTTTCCTATTTTGACTCAGTAGCTAGCAGCTGGGTATCCGTGTCGACTGTCTTTGTGTTGGACGAGTCACTGGCGGCATGACTGAATTGTGCTTTCAGTTGATTGATTTCCTCTGCCTGTTGACCTAATTTGCAGCGCGCTGCCTTGCAATCAACATGTGAGTGACTGCTGCGCAATTTTCTGGCAGAATTATTAGAACTATCGCCAACCATTAATTGGGAGGCATACGCGATATGTCAAATACTACATTCTAACTTTGCCTTAACCATCTTAGACTGGTAAAGAATTTACCGGTGGGAAGATGGACCTTATGCTTGAGTTCTATTTTCGTGGTTTCTTGTAGATAGCAGATATGAATGTGCTATCTATATGTAGATGCGGTTTGTGACGATTATATCGACAACTCGAAACGGAACATGACCGGAATTAATATATGCGTGTTGTTATTAATATTAATATATGCGTACAATGACTATTTGAAAACGGAATTAACGAAATTAAACTAAATGACAGTGAGTTGAATGCGCGTTATCGTCGGTTGCACTTCAGGAACGAATTAAAACAGAATTAATTACATGCAAGTTGGTACGATTATATCGACGATTTGAAAACGGAATGAAAACGGAATAAATACAATGCGAGTGAGTTGAATGCGCGTTATTATCGGGTGCACTTTAGCTCAGACTTATACCCTTTGCGCGATTTAGTTGAATGCAATGCTGAGCGAATTCGTGGATGCTCCCTCCTGCTCATAATGTTGTGGGTATGATAGCATGATTTTGTGCGTCAACCTTGCACCGGACACGACCGGCGAGGTATCAAGAAGATGACTGAGAAATTAATTATATTTCAGTAAATAGAGTTTTATGAAATCAAAGCCCGATTCTAAGCTGTAAGATCTAAAGTGCCACTACCTACAATAGCTTTTATGAGTATGAACAACTTAGAATATGAGCATGAACCACTTACAATATACCAGTCACGGTACAATGCAATGATTTTACCTGATACAAGTTACTTTGGTTTTGTTGCAAAGAGCCGGTCAAATTCAACAGTGTTGCTAATCGAAATAAAAATAACGATTTTGAATACTGTTTTAGACCGACAGGTAACACATGCACAGCTAACATATGGGATGAATGAACTAGAGCGGCATTCTATCAGTGCTGCATCCTGACAGAGGTATCCTAACAGTGAGAAAATACGTTTTCAAATGATAATTAATCAGTGACAATCTAGTTGCATTTAAATGATCACATTCCGTCTACTCATACACTCGATAACATTGATAAATTACAAACTGGTAATACCTCTGAAATGAAGATAAAATTAGTAAATATCTAAATCAAGCTAATATAACACTAATAACACTGTTTTCTATAGCGTGGGAATGTTTTTTTTTTGCCAGATGTTAGTCAGACAGAGTAGGTCATATGTTGGATTAGTTCCTGGTAATTACAATATCATTTCAATATCAACATAGGAGAGCAGTCTTTTCCTTTTGTGGGTTACGTTTAACACTCATTCCACGCACTCTTCATCGGCACTATTAGCAATATTCCGGCATTTATATTCTAACATGCTACATGACAGAGAGACGTTTGTTGTGTGTACGATGTCCAGAGTCAGGTTGAGAAGTGTGGCGAGTATCCACGTCAGCTGTAGCAAGGCAGGAAGGCTGCGGTCACAGCAAACATTTGCACGAAAGGAAAGGGCAGGGCAGGGCAGGGCAAGGCAGGGCAGGGTAGGGCAGGGCAGGGTAGGGCAGAGCAGGGCAGGGCGAGATATACAGAAGCCTGGTTGGCTAGAAACACGCGTTATGTGTGGTGATGAGTGTCACGTGGTTTGTCTGGTTGGTGGGTGCTGCGGGAGAGGGGGTAGTGTGTGGGGGGGTGTTGAGTAGGCTGTAGGGGGGGGGTCGGGTAGCAGGAAGTCGATGATTTAGGGAAGGAGGGCTGGATTTTGGGGCTGTTTGGACAAGATGAGGCGTGTAGGCAGCGCTTGTTAGCTCTTCATTTTACTTCATTAGCACTGTACACCATTGATGTAGTTTCGGTACACCGTTGATGTGGTTTCCCTCATATTAGAATTCATGATGTGAGGGGGGAAACATCCTCAGTATATCACCGTTGCGCAATTCCTTTTTTCCTTGAACACGCCACGACACAACCTCTCCTCAAGCACGCACAGGAGGAACTGGATGTGGCTGATATTTGCTCCTCTCTCTTTTCCACTTATGTTAAATCTCTGCACAAAATGCAGTTTCAAAGCTGATGAAAAGGAAGTCTTTCCGTATTCGTGAATGACCTTGGTCTTTTGTTCACAGGTGAACATTACTCAGATACATTATGCTGTTTTTGGTCAGGAAATATCGCACAACACGTCATCTTTAATCATAAATGGCCTCTAATACGACAGTGTTTTTCCCAGCATTTAAAGTCCCCTCCCAAGATACGAAAGCAGGTAAAGTTTACTGTAATCGGGCATTTATTCTTTGAATAAGTCTTGTTTCCATGTGTATACACTCTACAACAATATATATTATTGTGAAATGATGAGGACATAATTTACTTTTATTCATTTATTGTCTGTCTAGATCACTGTGATTGAACAGAACTGAAATGTTGATATGAACCTAAACATATTATAGTAATATATTCATTTAAGTAGCACGTTACACGTGGAGTATGATGGGGCGTTGCACCATCATACTCCACGACATCTGTTTGTTGTATAGTGCCCATTCTTCCGTGGCTCCTGGTAGATTTATAATTTCTCCCGCGGCACCAAAATTACAGCGGATACAGACACAAGTTAGGACAATTTTGATACTTCAATGACCTTGAACATGATAGAGGATACAGAACATGACACTTTTGCACTTTCCTCGTCCACATACGACACTTCTAGTTTATATTGTTACGTAGGATGGCGGTTCTAATATGAAATGATTTCTCGACACTCAATTACGGCAAAATAATTTACGTTCAAAAAGCATTCATGAAAGATGAAAAGACCGTTTAGGGCCAAGCAAATAAAACTCAGTGTTTTGATACATAAGGGTTGTTGATTAGAAGGTCAATAAAATGTTGAAATAAATTCTCATCATAACAGTACTGGTATAGAAGAGAACTATGGTGTGATTTCTTCTGCTCAATCGAATCAATTTTTATTAAAGTCTTGCCTTCAACATACCTAACATTCTCTATTAGTTGATCGGTAATAGGTAACGGTCACCGGGTAATTAAAATTCATGTATCCTAATAACTAAGTTTTTTCTCGAATAGTCAGATATTTTTTACTATAATATTGATATTAGTATGTTGGAGGTTGATTTGGAAAATCGGCCCAGAATTCGTGTGCAGAAGAGCTGATCAAAAGAGAAACGGATTGAAGTTTATAGTTACAAAACTAGCAGTGTTGACATACAATTGGTCCGTGATTATGTAAGTGGTTAGGATTAGGTACGTGATTATATGAACAAGCATTCATTACACATATTTATTCCGAATTGCGAATTATAACAGGCCCGTAGCCAGAATTTCTCTCAAGGAGTGAGGGAGCCTAGAGAACTCACCACTTGTCGAGTTTTTCGCTAGTACCAGAATGACAGAACAAAAGTAAAGAAGCAAAAGTTAGTATATACTAAAATAAATACGATTTTTCCTATATCATTGTAGAATAAAATATTTATTTTACCAATCGTATGATTTGTATAGGGTGTACAAACACTTTTATGATGCCGTGAGCATCGAAACGAACGCTGACTAGGAATACATCCTATGGGATAATAGGAAACAAAAAATATACCTGAAGGACGGAAAAATTATTCCACCTTGGTAGACACAAAGAGCGCTCGAATATATCAGAGCTGATCCAACAGAGGAACTCTGCATTGCATTAAATCAACGTGTAAAGGAATAAACAACTCCTTTTTTGTACAGTGTTCAATTTACACACTCCGTCCAGAGCTGCACACAAATTGCCATCGGTATAAATTAGAACTAAGCTTTGATATCACAAAATCTGTTGAACATTTCAAGAAATCGTAGCTGAAGAAGCGTGAATTTGATCTCATACACATTAATAAATTCCATGCGTATAGTTTTATAGAAGACAATTATATTTGGAAGAGGACGCTACTTCAAAATGTCGTCAGTTTTATAAGTTACTGTTGATTGCTTGGAAAAAGCACTGTTAAAATCTCTGGTCGACAAATTAGAGCGATAGATTATTATGAAATAATGCAAGTTTATAACTGTAGTTCACTCATTTGGTAACTGGCAAAATCTGGCCCCCTCCAAGGAGCCCCTAGTTGACGACGGCATAGCGGTGTGAATAGCTGGTGCAGTGAGCGAGTATCATGTACGCGCTTGGGATAGTTTGTGGCTAAAATATTGCTGAATTCATTGCTAAATTTACTGCTGTAGGTGATAAAATGCTGTAGCTCTGTTCCGTTTATGCCCAATATCGTTTTTTTTGAGCGCTACCCCATCCTAAACCAGTCACATTGACCATTGTCAGGTCCGTACCTAATAAGCGCGTTGTTGGCAATGTTCTCGATGTATCATCGTTGCCATTGTAGTCACGTCCGTTCCATAAAACTTGATGTTTACGTTGTTCTTTCGATAGCGTATTTTACAATTGGCAACTTTTCCTGGCCCATATCTGAAGACGATAGTTTCACTTGATCGGAAATTGTTTTAAAAAACAATGGGGCATTTTTGCGCTAAGAGAAGCGACAACAATAATAAGAATCTATTCCAATATATTTGAGTAGATTATAAAGCACCGGAGAATGTGTATCATTATTATGTTTTTTATTTTCCTAATTATTCATAAATCGCACAATGTTGACATTAGGCTTTACTCAGTGGGAGCTCAATATA
>SDVV010044849.1:0-10120 GCA_016164225.1 Gammarus roeselii
GAAGGAGGGAACAGATGAGGGCTCGAGAGCGATGAAGGAGGGAACAGATGAGGGCTCGAGAGCGATGAAGGAGGGAACAGATGAGGGCTCGAGAGCGATGAAGGAGGGAACAGATGAGGGCTCGAGAGCGATGAAGAAGGGAACAGATGAGGGCTCAGGAGCGGATAAAGAACCCTCGCTCTAATAATAAGACTAAAACTCGATTCCATTGTTTATGCTGCGCGGGGCTCCGCTGTCACTGGTCTGTTTATTAGATAATCTTTTTCTATCACTAGTCTCTTTGTTTGATACACCTCAGCCATAAAGAGTCTACAAATGTGCTGCAGTAAATGCAATAGGTTGATATTGAAAAACAACATCAAAAATTATCCCGTACAAATATTCTGAAAATTTTCAAGCTGTAGAGCCGTGGTTGGAGACGTAATAAATGTGATCCTTGTTTAGCCATTGAGACAGCGGAAGATTGAGATCGGAATTAGGGCTCAGTGTGTCGCCAATAAAACACTTCTATGATGATATTGATATATGCAGCATCGTGACCTTTTCTAGGGTTGGGCAACCAGTCGTCGAGATGACACCTCCCGAAGTTGAAGTAGTATTATTCACGTCAGAATTTGTTGTTCGTAAAAAAAAACAGATAAAAAAGTTTATGACGTAACGCAACTTCAATTTTTTCATACATCTAAGCCGTATCGAAAGTTTTTTTGACAAGACACTGGAACCTGAAAACGCTCGATCGCCGTAAACATGAGAATACATTTTTTGTAGACCTTCTTTAAAAATTGAACGTCATGCATGAATTGATTTGTTGTTGGAAAAAAAATTGAAAAGCTTAGAAATGTTGAAATTCCAACCTGAAAATCTGAAGGAAATGTTCTGCCCACAGGTCACCCCTTCTGCTTCAAAGCGTAGTGACCAAATTGGTATCGCTTTACAAGAGCGAGCGGAGGCTTTTGCTCTGCTCGGTGTATACGACCACCTGCAATCCAATTCCAAAGCCCCTTCCAAAGGCATAGCAGGTGAAGCGGTCGTAACTAACAGACTTTGCCAGCATGAAATACACGCCAAAAGGAACTAATTTCATCCCACCTGAAAGGGGTCGGATACATTCCATTCTAGTATTTTTTTTTATAAAAAAAAAACACGTCGCGTCAATAGTTGCCGCATAAAATGTTTCATTTAAAGCAGCCGGGCAATATTGCAACGCAGGTAGCGTCATGATCCAAGCACGATGAATGTTGCTCGACCTCTTAAATAGTTACGAATAGTTACGAATCGGAACTACATATTGGTAATGATAGCATGCACTTTTATTATACAAAAATATGTACCGTGAATGTCAGTGAAGGAACAGAGGAACTGGAAAGATGTGTCATTTTTGCAGTAAAGATAAGCATTTGCAGTCAGTTATAAAGTATTTAGAACAGCATTGAACTATTAGACCGATGGAAGGCTCCGTTTAACGAGAGAACCACTCCAAGTTACTTCCGTGTTCTTGACACACTCACAAAATAGCTCCAAGTTACTTGTTTTATCGTGACGAGAAACTCAATAATTATTGGTGTACACTCTTTGTTCATAACAGTTTACTGCAAAAAAATGGCGACGTCTCGCTGGTAAGCTTAAATAGAGTTAAATTGCGTGGTTATTAGGCTAAAAACTGGTTAATATATTCTATTGTTGACGTGACGAGGTGAACTATTCAAAGAGCTGTGATTCTCACCATCATCTCTTGATGGTTGGGCCAAAAGGCTCAGAGACAAAGTGCACTGATGGAAAACTGATCAATTAACTACAAATATAATAGTTTTACAATTCCAAACAACTTCCAAAAATTTACTAGCAATTGTTTGTGTTATAACTGCGCCCGTTGTTTGTAAGCGTTATAGTAAACACGGCTTGGTTTCATTTGCTTTTTATTATCAGAGCAAATTTATTCGTGTAAGTAAAATCTCCCATAACCCGCTAACCTGCCGCACAAGCCTTGTTATTTGGGTGAAACTATTTATGTTGGAGACAATTTATATCTACCCGTTATTAGAAAAAACATTTACTGTTGAGACTTAAATTAAAATGTAGTTTCATATATATATTGTTAATTAATAGCATTTTACTTCATTTTATTTGTTCCTTTCACCAGCATTTGTTTACAGACAACTACAACAAGGAAATCACAGATCCCAGTACCACAGGTGAAAATGGTTCCTCATAGCGTACAATTTGTCGCACATTCGATCCCGGCTGCTTGCTGACTTTTTTAGTCCCGAAATGATTAGAAAAATATCATTAAAGAGACATTCAGAATGGCAATTTACAGTTCGAAATATTTTATATCACCCTTCAAATAATGACGAGATGTTTCTACGTGATACTTGAGTCCCCGTTGCTTAAATGACGCATAGAAAATGTCCATGAATCAAGACTGCCCGATTATTTCATAAATCCTGTTAATTGGATTTTTCAAACCCTGTTCGACAAAAACACTCTCAGGAGAGCAAAGGGAGTTATGTACACGTTCAAAATTGACAGTCAGACAGTTAGTGTAGGCGAAGCTGAACGTTTAAAAATGGCTTGAACGTTCGTGAAAGTTATTCAAGCAAACAGAATGGGGAACTGTCTCCAGTCCGTGACGTAAGCAGAAGCGGTTTACCCCTCTGTCCACCCACTAATGCCACCATTTTCCCCCATGAAGTAAGCAGACAAAATTTAGCCCGGCCCACTGAGGCCACAGTCGACATCTATGACGTTAGCTGGATCGATTTAGCCAACCCAATGACCACTCACAGCGGCCACCGTTGTCAACTTTGACGTAAACAGAAGCTATGAGTTCACGTCCACTTTAGCCACCGCCTTCACACATGGCGTGGGCATAAGGGATCTAGCACCGCCCACTGCGGCCGCTGTTCTTATAAATAACGTGAGCAGAAGGGATAGCCCCACCCACTGCGGCCGCCGTCGTCATATATGACGTAAACAGAAACAATCTATCACCGTTAACTGCGGCCGCCGTTTATATCTATGACCCAAGCAGAAGCCATTCAGCTCCGCCCACTTTGGTCGCCGTCGTCATCTATGACGTAAGTAGAAGCGATTAATCCATCACCACTGACCGCCCACTGTGACCGCCGTCTTCATAAATGACGTAATTAGAAGCGATTTTTCCCAGCCAACTGCGGCCACCATTTTGGTTCATCCACGCCCACTGCCGCCGCTTTGATTATCTATGACATGAGTAGCAGCAATTTAACCCAGGCCACTATGGTAATCTTCTTCAGCTATGACGCCAACAAGAGCAATCTTGCCCCGCCTACTGCCCGTCCACTACGGTAACCGACTCCATTTATGTCTGTGGCCACACTTCTCTACTATCTACAACATTAAATGAACACCACAAATCATTGCAAAAGCAATAAAGACCTATAAAACACCAGAACTACCTCACTGAGTGACGGCATCTCCCATCCGCAGTTTCCATCACTTGGTAGCCGTCAACCAGAAGAAAGGGACAAGAAATTCAAGGGAAGTAATTTGCCGAAGGTGTTGGTGCCTCGGAATTGAGGGCCTTACCTGACCTTCTCCTCTGCTTCCTCGTGCCAACCCGCAGCAGATACTCCCAGAGTTTATTTACCTGAAAAGGGGGAAAAAACATTATTGGATACCGTAATTCATCAAAATGTCTTCAAACAGTAATTATAAGTATTTGTTTTAAAAATTCAATTAAAGAATTAGTTTTTCCGGGTCAATCATAAAACCCATATTTTGCCCATTATTCGTAAATTCTTAGAAACGTTCTCGCTGTTCTAACAGGAAAACACATTACAGAGTAAATAAAGCACCTGCAGAGAAATCAAGAAAGAAGAATGCAAAGTACGTCAATTGTAGTGTAGATTTTGGCATTACAAATAAAAATTCTGCCATAACCACCTTGCCAAAACAATAGCTGTATTTTTCACGACACACAACCGACTCAGCCGCATCACATCACGCGCGCTGATGAACAGAAAATCAGAACAAGAAAATTAAGGTGTGTTTTTACGTCCAGGAGCGCTGGGTCTTCCTAGAACTGACTTCACAAGAGAACTAGCCTTCTCAGAACAAGGACAAACAACCTTCCTTTGAGGAACCCGTCAGACAACGAGGAACGTACGGGGACGGAGAGGGACAATGCATAAGATAGGGAACCAGATATTGGTTGGAGAGGACAATAGAAGACGGAAAGGGGACGAGTGTCTACTCTAGAGGGACCTGACATAGGTTGGAGAAGACAAAAGAGGACCGAGAGGGACGAGTGTCTACGCTAGATGGACCTGACATTGGTTGGAGGAGACAAAAGAAGACCGAGAGGGGACGAGAGTCTACGCTAGAGGAACCTGACATTGGTTGGAGGAGACAAAAGAGGACCAAGAGGGGACGAGTTTCTACGCTAGAGGAGCCTGACATTGGTTGGAGGAGACAAAAGAGGACTGAGAGGGCACGAGTCTTTACGCTAGTGGGACCTGACATTGGTTGGAGGAGACAAAAGAGTGCGGATTGGTTGGAGGAGACAGAAGAGGACAGAGAGGGAAGAGTGTATACGCTGGAGAGAGCTGACATTGGCTGGAGAGGACGTGAGAAGACAAAGAAAGATACGATTGTTTACGTGATAGAGACCTATCATTGGTTGGAGGGGACGCAATGGGACGGAGAGGCTAGCTCTCTATTAAGGAGCATACAAGTTCTTCATATTGGAGAAGACGGGCTCTCCGTAAGGATGACGAAAGGATCTTTATTGCCGCGTGAAGCCTTTGATCTTGTTAAGCCACATTAAAAAATCCACTTCTTGTCATAACGCACGAGGCACAAACTGCTTTACACATTTGTTCTTCTACGTGTTTTCCTCATGAATTCTTCATGACGAGTGAGAACAATGACGTGAACTTTAATGTCGTATTAGGTGCAGTCACAGTTAACTCCATGTGTTGCCATAATACTGTGATCAAGATAGTAGATATATCTACATCATTTTATCTATGACAGGTTCCCTAGTAAAAGAGTCAGTGACAACTTCAAACATTTCCATCAAATGCTGAGAAGCATTTCACAAACAACCAATTTCGCTAATTCTTCAACGTCACTGAGCAGTTTTCACTTTAATTAAAACCTGAGATGGTGGAGATAACAGCTGTTTTCAGCTATGTCATATTAAGAAGCTAGTTTATTTGTCTGACATCAAAAGTTTATTTCACTATCAAGAGACGAACCGCGGGCAATAATGGCGGACATAGCTTTAATCATGCATGCGTGCAGCCCACCCATTATATAATTTCTATAATTTAGTGCGTCCATTTACTATGACGGCCCTAATTAGTATTACTGACTTCAACACTGCTACGCTTGATCAAGTGATAAGACTATCGAACACGCCGCAGGTGCGTGTTTCTAATTTGTTAGCAAAGATGATTAAAATCTGGACCGACTTTTGAATTGAGTACGGAAGAAGAATTGTGATTGTATGGAGGTGCGTTATTCAACATGTCTCATTTAATGTTTTTGTTTCACCTATTGCTGATATTTGGGACGTCGCAGTATTAAAGACGAGAACAGATACCGAACTGACACCTTTGCTCACCGACTAATCAGTGCATCCAGGAATGGTTGACAGTAACGAAGCATTCCAACAACAACGCTACCATAGTTTGACCACATCGATGGCTTGATGGCATGAACATGGACACAGGCACAACGCTCCTATAGTTTGACCACATCGATGGCATTGATGGCATGGACATGGACACAGGCAAGCTAAAACATCTTGTTAAACAAAAAAACTTAGGCGAGAACCTGATTATACAAACAAAAACAGGTCTGTAAGGCTCATATTTGTCTTTTAGGTGAATATGAACATATCAAGAGCTCAATAAAACATTCGTTCCGCCTATCATCCTTGGGTGCATCCATCCGACGTGCCAGCGGGCGTTTGAAATAAACTTTGAAGCTAAAAATAGTCGTTGTATCCCGAATACGGCACTACCTTGAACCATTTTCTGATGTGGAAACCGTAGGAGTAAATACGAAGGTTGTGTGGCCGACCGACGAAAGGTCACAGGTGATCGACGAAGCCCAAAATAATATTGACCAGAGCATGAGCTTGGGTGTCATGGAATAGTATATGGTATTTGCAGTGTATAGCCGTTGTACTCTATTAACAGGAACCAACAATTTATACATTTTCTAAATTCCTGCTAGCGCTCTCCTATTTATTTATTAGCGTGGTAGAGTGAACAGATATCACGTGACTTTATGTTCAGTAGAAAAGCTGCAACAACAAGTCATAAATAGAGATGACGTCAGAGCTTTAGCAATTAACGCACTGTGGGATAAAACGAGGATGTTTTATGATGTTTCGACCTTCAGAAGTTCTGAAGGTCGGCTCTTTTGTCTTCTTACAAAAGCGTAGACAATTTATATGAAAGCGTATCCTCGGTACAATACCTCGCTATATTTGTCTATTGGTGCAGACATCGTGAGCTTCACAGACACCAGAACTGACGAAGCATTTCTGTTCTAGAAACACAATTTTTGAAATTGACATAACATCAGAATAGGTGCAGCACTTTCAAAGTGAACTAATTGAAAAGCAAGTAATGACCTGTCGCCAGCAGAGGGCGTTCCGAAAATATTCTGGCCAGACTTAGAGATACTCAGTAACGAGAGGGTCTATGGAATTGATTAATGCCATACAGCACGTGTGTGTTTATTTCCTTTCGAAGAAGCTTCTTATGAATTACGAAAGGTCATCAATCAAAGGGCTGCGATCATCACTCGGACAGTGGAGCCCTTATGCGGTAGTAGGAGAGTGTGGGCAATATGCTGCGACACACACCTTGTTGATTAGGGCAAAAAAAATGACCTTCATGAATCGAACGCCTCATATCCTTTCATCTACTCTTTTTTCATACATTTTTCATCCCTGCCAGACGCCTGGGTTCAAAAATCAAGATTTTTCGTTTTAATTCGATCAAAGTTTAATGCAGTCAGTAGGCTAAAACAATGCATAATTAAAAATTTGAAATACATTTAGCAGTAATATAGCGGAAGAACAGTTTAAAGGAGTGCAATAGTATCGCTTAAAATGCAAAAGGATTTGCCAGCTGCTCGGAGTGTGTTACAGAAAATGAACGATTTCCATCTGATAATAAAACTAAGAGAACCGTTATAAAAGTTGAATCATTCTGGGCAAATTTGGATTTCAGAGCTCGATTATCAGGCTCCATCAGTTGCCTTCGTACCGACGCTTCATGTTATTAGATGACCAAAGTTTTGGCGTTATAATAGTCCTTCCAAAGCATTTGCCTAATTGTGCTTCAACTAATCAAAACCAAACTTAGCGGCAATTAAAAAATAATTTAAAAGGGCATCAAATGGAGATTAAACAAGATTAGGTGTTGGATTTAGTCAAGTGCTTGCATTCAGTTTTGTGTACTTAAGTTTATTTTTGAAGCTGTTGGTTTCATTACTGCAAACTACGCATATATATGTTAAAACTCAATGACCAAATAACGTTCATGCAATCACACTAACAAAATTATACTTGATCCAACAACTTTTTGTTGCAAAAACTTCAGAGTAGCTCCAAAGTTATTCCTGACAGAACAAGTGCCAAATGGACACCTCTTGTGAACAGCGGTTATCGATGACACATATGACCTCAGAGGCACAGGCACGCGATAGACCGGAAGAAATGTTCCAAGTAATTAAAGCTAAGAATCGGGGGCCTGTGAACTCCTATTCAATATCCTTGACAAAGAAATGTAACTTCACTAGTATTTTATTGGCAGCTTTGCTTCTTTTGAAATTATCTTATCCAAATTAACTCAAGGGAAGCTAGGCAACGGAACCTCGGCGCATAAATGCAATGTGGAAAACAATACCTAACTGCAACCAATACCAAACTGATACCGAACTGAAACCAATTACAATGTTGAAAACAATACGGAACTGACACCAATACCGAACTGACACTGATGTCAATCTTAAAAACAATATCGAACTGCCACCAATACCAAACTGACACCGAACTGACACCAATTATAATGTTGGAAACAAAACCGAACTGACTCCAGTACCGAACTGACACCAAATTGACACCAACTGCAATGTTGGACACAATACCGAACTGACACCAATACCGAGCTGACACCGAACTGACACCAATTACAATGTTGAAAACAATACCGAACTGACACCAATTACAATGTTGAAAACAATACCGAACTGACACCAATACCAAACTGACACCGACCTGACACAATTACAATGTTGAAAATAATACCAAACTGACACTAATACCAAACTGACCCCTACACCGAGCTGACACCGAACTTAAACCAATTACAATGTTGAAAACAATACCGCACTGACACCAATATCAAACTGACACCGAACTAACAACAACTGCAATGTTGGACACAAAACCGAACTGACACCAATACCAAACTGACCCCAAACTGAAACAAATTACAATATTGAAAACAATACCGAATTGCCCCCTATACCAAACAGACACCGAATTGAAACAAATTTTAATGTTGAAAATAATACCAGACTGACACCAATACCAAACTGACGCCAATCACAATGTTGGAAACAATACCGAACTCTCCCCTATAATTAACTGACACCGAACAGACACAAATTACAATGTTGAAAAAGGAAATCAAGATGTCACGTATTACTCAGGTAAAAAATGTCTGTTTAAAGATCGTTGCACGTTACACGAGCCCAAACTGGGATGGGCTCACTTACTTAAATATTCGGTCCTAACTCCGTAGACTTAAGTATAGATTCTCAAGCACTTCTACTTAACGATTGATCCTGATTCTCTTTTATGATGTAAATGAACTGTTTCCAAACATCAGCGTTTAACAATTATGAGGCGAAGGCTAACATACACTGGAAAACATAGAGATTTGCAAGAATTGTTGATAGGAGGCAATGTTCCGTTTTAGTTTTGGTAACATACAAATTTCAAAGGGATCGTTACGCTTATCAATCTAGTTATCAAGTTTAGGAATTTTTTAAAACCAAATCATCAAAGGAATCAAGTTGATGTCATAAAGTTCTACTAGTTTCTAACCTTGCATAACCACTATATAGTTATAAAGTAGTCGGTATCCTTTATGCTACATATTTGAGTTTAAATTTATTTCACTACATTTATAACAGTGCGCTAGGATCTAACTTAAATTTACACATTGAATGATGTTTGTAAGTACGTGACAAGGCTGTCGGAAGCGTGCAAAATAATTTCGTCACATTTTGTAGGCAAATAAGAAATATTCCTGCCATTAGTTCAGATTTACCCGACCTGAATGCCAGCCTCGACTTCTGTTCCTCGCCTTTTTTCCGACCAGCGAGCCCGCCGCACATTCTTCGCCCCAGTGAACTGTTGGAGAAATGAAGCTACTTCTTGGCAGTCGAAATTTGGATTTTTAGTGTCAACCTTATTCGAGGAACGTTGCTTGTTCCTTTCACAGAATTTGCAATACAAGTGTGTATTCCTTGTAGTTACCGCTAATGCATAAACTTCCGAGCCTCTGCTGAAAACAAATCTTCATGATGAATGTATATGAAAACTATCCGTATGAATAATGATATCCCTCGAACAATCACAGTCCTTTCCTATTTCCAGAGAGAAACATTTCCATATATTTTCGATTTAAATAAATGATTTTCTGATACCCGAAAACGATCGGTGCTGTGAAGAGAAACAAAGATGTCAGCCCTTCAAAACAATTGCTATAATGTAATTTTGGTCTATTTCATTTAGTTATAACTTGCTAATTTGATGCAATATATTAGACAAATACAGAGCAAACAAAACATATTTTTTTTAAATCACACCGGCCAAATTCTGCTTCCCTTCCACTGCAATGATCATCACTTTCAAAGGAATGTAGAACGTTGATATGATAAACAAAGATGGATCAAATTTCCTTCCCAATATACTTAATGATTTCTTGCTCCAACTATTTCCAATTAACATTTATAGCTGAAGCAAACACAGCCACTCGCATTCCATTGATGTATTGACTACCATAACAAAGCTCTGAGGTCGAGTTTTGATATATACATATATATA
>SDVV010044850.1:0-10120 GCA_016164225.1 Gammarus roeselii
GGGGGAGCAGAGGTTCCAGGATTCAGAGGAGCCTCTTTAGGGTCCCACAGTTTCTCAAAAGGCTCCCAAAGGGTCTCAAGGGAGTCCCAAAAGGCCCCAGAAAGATCCAAGTGGACCACCCCAAATCCACCTGGTCTCCCAAGTCCCTCGGGTTCCCGAAACCCCGGGTCCTCGAGTCCCGCGGATCCCACGAGTACCTCCTCTCCCTGGGTCACTTTCTCTCAACCAACCTCGTTACATATAATAATAATGATAACAAATTCAAAATTTATCACCATGAAAAAAGAGCAGAGAAAAATAATAGAGCCCAAGCAAGAAGAAATAATAAAATACTAAAATAAAGTGTTAATGATCTATAAAATGAATAAGCATCCATCCACCCCAAGGTTGAGCTGGTTTATGGGCTTACATGTGCCACTAAGTTAAGCTGGTTAATGGGCCTACATGTGCCACTACTAATGGGCCTACATGTGCCACTAAGTTGAGCTGGTTAATGGGCCTACATGTGCCAATAAGTTAAATTGGTTAATGGGCCTACATGTGCCACTACTAATGGGCCAACATGTGCCACTAAGCTAATGGGCCTACAGGGGCCACTAATGGGCCTACAGGGGCTACTAGTGGGCCTACATGTGCCACTACTAATGGGCCTACATGCGCCACTACTAATGGGCCCACTTGTGCCACCAAGTTAAGTTGGTTATGTGTAATTAACATAATTGGTTTTAGACATCAAAATGGATACCAAGAGCATCCGATGAGATTCTGTTGTCTCTAAGCAACAACTTTGTCTTATTTCAGGAACGATTAGAGGAAGATGACAAGCTCTGGGAATTTATAGAGCCACTGTGAAGAAATTCTACCTCAAGAATCCGACTACTCCTCAAGCCGGCAAACATCTCGAAGAGTCGAGGAATATGATTTCGCTTCCTCACGAGGAGCGGCAAGAATAGAACCGACTAGAGGAAACATAGTTAAGAAAGTCTGCCGGCATTTAATCGGAAACCAACATGCACACCTTAACGAAGCTTTTGTAATTTTTGGCCCAATTTATGGGGAAGTTCAGAATATCTTTCGCTCAGAGTTGAAGTGGAAAATCTTACCGACCTCATACAGTTTAAGATATTATTTCTTCAGATAACATTTACTCGAGTTTTTATTGCTCTGAATATTAGTTGGTTGGCATTTCCGGAGTCATGATTCGTAAGAGACATATGCACACATAAGAAATGGTCATTGGTCAGGGTACACGCTGAACTTTTATGAATTTTTCTTCTAGAACCAAGCCATGGAGAGCGAGGAGGTTTATCGGTCTCATACGAGCAAAGATTTGAAAAAGACGGTTGGTGAATTCGCGGCAACAATCCCGGAGGACTAACTGAGGAGACTTGCGTAGAAAACGAGGAAGAGAGCTCCTCTTTGCGTTTACGAAGAAGAGGCAACATGGAACATGGGTAGTAAAATGTGAATTTTAGTAACCAAAACTTTTATTTAATTTTTGGAAGACCTTCCAGCTGTGAAAATAAAATCGTACAATAAGTGTGTTTGCTATGCGTTTACTCTAAGACAGGATCAAATGATGACTCTGCATCATATCAAGGGCATACATGAAAGATTTCGCATTTCTTTCACGACAGTCAACACATAGTGCGGTAGGAGATGAGCATGTAATTGCAATATGAAAAACATTTTCTTAATTAAACTTCATGGTTAATACCATTTACATCGTTTTTCAAAAATATTCAGATTTGAAATACTTCTTTGTCACCTAATTTCAATTTTATTGTAATATGCACAATTCGGGGCCAGCTAATGATTAGCCCTTGCCTTTAGAGCGAGCACATTTCTTAGATTCCTTTGCTTCCTAAGCTGTTGTTTCGAGATCCAAATCTCCATATGCATTCTTTGAAGTTATGAGGCAGCAAAGGCAACCTCGTGTGCAATGTGAGTAAAGCTGCAACTGCACGTTACAAATTTAATGTTTCCTTGATATTTGATTCTGAAAAAAACTTTCCATTAACAAAGTCTGCAGCCACCGCCGGTTTGATTCAGAATCATGATTACAGGGGCACCTGCACAAACATCAGAAAATAGCGCAGGGAACACGCAGCTGACTGATGCAACAGGGATTAGTGGTACGAAGAAGTACGTATAGCTAATCCAACAGAATACTCAAACTCCATTGCTAAGCCTCAAATAAAGTGAACAGAAAACGTTGTTCTGACACAATGCGAGTGTGACCGATGTTCAGTGTCCTTCTAGAATTGAACAACCTTTCATACAGCAGCATATCATCAAGCCAACCTTTCATACAGCAGCATGTCATCAAGCCAACCTTTCATACAGCAGCATATCATCAAGTCATGTCATTCTTCTTCAACACCGTGAAGATCAGCTGGCATTCGAGGAGCTGCTGGTCTCGGGTGTTTCGACTGCTGTAAAGCATTTGGACTCAGACTGATAACTGGTACCTCTAACCACAACCCAACATCTGACTATTGGATAGCTGCTAAGAGACGCTGAATAGATACTGTTAACTACGCTGTAGAGAGGAGGGTTCACTTAGTCATAGCAACAAATTTATATTTGAAGGCCAGTGACGACATTGATGATGTCGATGCCAACTAAATCATGAACTATTGGGCTACAACAAAGCTGACATCTGATCGGGGTTCCATTTATTGACAGCATTGGACCTTGTTTTAACAAATTAACATTTCGAAGGCAAGCACAATTGATTCCGGTGCAGTGTTATGTTTCGGTGCAGTATTCCGGTGCAGTGTTATGTTTCGGTGCAGTATTCCGGTGCAGTGTTATGTTTCGATGCAGTATTCCGGTGCAGTGTTATGTTTCGGTGCAGTAATCCGGTGCAGTGTTATGTTTCAGTGCAGTATTCCGGTGCAGTATTCCGGTGCAGTATTATATTCCGGTGCAGTATTCCGGTGCAGTATTCCGGTGCAGTATTATGTTCCGGTGCAGTATTATGTTCCGGTGCAGTATTATGTTCCGGTGCAGTATTATGTTCCGGTGCAGTATTTCGGTGCAGTATTATGTTGCCCACATAATTCCTTCGAAACAAAATGCCTTGTTTTTCGATACAATGGGTAATGACATCGAACTCAGTCTAACCGATTAATACCCTAACTCAACGACCGACTTATCCCGATTGGAGTAACTCTTTTCGAGCAGCTTCAATTAAGTAATTGGTCCCTCCTTGTAATGGTCAGATATCTCAAGCGCCAATGATGACCGCTACGCGAGTGGGACAAGAGACGGCCAAGTCAACCATGGCCAGTGGATACGAGTGGTCGGGGAACAGAAAAATTGAGACTTGCATGTGTGTGAGGGAAAGGTTGTGTCAGTATTTTCAGTTGGATTGTCTAGTCACTATGATAAGGGATATATCTTTTGTAGGGAAAATGGATTCGATTGGAGTTAAGCATTAATTATGCATTGATGGTAAATAATTAAACTTATCAGCCCTGTTGTGTTTGTGTTATAGCTACATAAACACCGAACATATAACGTCTAAATTGTTGAAGTCAGAGTATCCTATATTTTAGTTTTTATTATCACAATATATATATTCTCGTATTTATTACCGCACAGTAGAAAATGTTGTCTAGAATGTCGAGTTCGAACATTTTATCATGTACAAAAGCGGATTAATCTTTAACGTACGTTTTTTTTTGTATTAAAAAAGAATGCCAGCCCGAACTCATCAGTCGGTCTCACTCCTCACGTCCGATAGCGGATACGATCGTCCAGCTATCGTAAGATCGTGTCATTTATTTCATCATAGGAAGACCCATTCATGAGGGTGCAATGAACTGAGGTAGAGTCACTTCACGAAGCAAAATTGAACAAACAAAATTGAACGCTTTTGCATATCATCTCTCATCGTTGAACCTTCAAACGCTCTAGAGCTGGCAGAATTTATTACGACACATTTCCACAAAGTATCCACTTCATAGCGTATTGAATGTCTGTGAAATTTGGGTAGAAAGACCAACAAGACTGTTAATGAACGGATTGGATAAAATTTCATCGGAACTCGGCTCGTGAGCCTGACTATTTTTTCGAATATTTTATCAGGGTTGATAGTTTTTTCGAAAACTGCTATCATTTTCGCTCCTAACAGGGATAGGGAGGATTTCCGGAAACGGAAGCCCAGTCGAGCAGCGATAACAACGAATAATATTCCTCCTTCATTGTCGACACCAGCAGCAGTGCAGCAAAGGCGTCAGAAGAATACGAAGATTCTCGAAAACTTTCAGGGTTACGAGTTGCTGAGGCGGCAGAGATAACATTTTCCCACTTCAAATACCTGACATTAGAAATGATCAGCTCATTCGAGGTCTCGTTGCAAGTGATTCATTTGCAGCGTTTGTCATCTCCAGAGTGCAAGATGAAGGACTCGTTTTGAACTTAGAGCGGCAGTGGTCGCTTTTGGGTTGGCCGATAGACGGGGCCCAAGCAGATATGATTGGTGGATCGCGTGCGACTTTTCATAGGACGTGATTGCTTTCGTTTTATTTTTAGATGCTGGCTGTTGGATTTCAGAACATGAATGGAAACGGGTTGATGAAATTTTCGCCTGCGGAGCCACGAAAATTTACAGTATATGCAATGAGTGGCCAATACAGTCACGCTGCTTCCCGTGGCCTACCATAGTCGCTCCACGGTCGTTAATGACTGGAAACCGGCAGCCATAAGCGGCTACTGACCGCATCAAGCCGCCAGCGACCGCAACAACCAATAACTCGATGATGAGTCGCGGTCGATAAAATATGGCAGTCCTCTGATCGCCCATTAACCGCGAGCGGTCACTAAGGAATGGATGATTTGTAGATTCCAAATGGAATGGGATTGGTTTGATAATGCACTGGCGAAATGATTAAATCTGAAGCGATGAAGAATTGGATATTTTGAGAATGAGAATATCCTCCGCTAGTATTCATGAGGAGGGTACCCTGGAACATTCAGAGGTATTAGAATAGTTGCTGGACACGATGATGGCATAAACATCACGAGCTGGAGGGTGGCGAGCAACTCAATAAGGGGGCCACTTAATAGGTGAAGTTGAAATCCGGTCAACCTGAGGAATAGGTGTTTTTGGACAAGCACGGCGCCACAGACTTATCTTGACACGTCTAGTTATAGATTAAAAGTCACTGGAAATAGGGTTTAAGACTATTAAGATAATGAAATTGATATAAATAGGGACATTTTATATCGATTAAGATCATGTAGCAACACGAAGATCCGTTGAAGACAAAATGAATAGGAAAATTACAAACTTGTGAACGAACGACTAGTAGTTTTTTAGCTGACTTTTCGTACATGCCGACAACCTACACACTTCAGAGCAACAAAGGTGCAGCGACCCAAACTTCAGAGCAACGAAAGTGCAGTGACCTTCACTTCAGAGCAGCGAAGGTGCAGCAACCCACACTTCAGAGCAACGAATGTGCAGCGACCCACACTTCAGAGCAGCGGAAGTGCAGCGATCCACACTTCAGAGCAACGAAGGTGCGTGACCCACACTTCAAAGCAACGAAGTTGCAGCGACCCACACTTCAGAGCAACAGAGGTGCAGCAACCCACACTTCAGAGCAACAGAGGTGCAGCGACCCACACTTCAGAGCAACAAAGGTGCAGCAACCCAAACTTCAGAGCAACGAAGTTGCAGCGACCCACACTTCAGAGCAACGAAGTTGTAGCGATCCACACTTCAGAGCAACAGAGGTGCAGCAACCCACACTTCAGAGCAACAGAGGTGCAGCAACAAACACTTCAGAGCAACGAAGGTGCAGCGACCCACACTTCAGAGCAACGAAGGTGCAGCGATCACAGAAACTATTATATGTATTCCCAATTCATTTCAGAATTGTTATTCGAACAACCTGGTTTGGCAACGACTCGGACTCGGTTTGAGTCAAGGGTTACAGTTGCACATCAACCTCTAAGACCTCTGATAAGCCCAGATTGTTTAACGATAAAATCATCGTAAGTTAACCAATTCCGTTGGTTAAGCAATATTGGTGGTGATCAGTTTTGTGCGCACAATACTACGAAGCATTCCTAAATGCACTAAAGTGGGGTTCAGCAACCGAGCCTTATACACACGCACAGGCACGCAAAGGGTGAGAATGAACACCGCCAGGAGACATTGGGAGGTAACGGGTTTTTCATAGCTCGCCCCATTCGTCCGATTGCACTTCTCAAGCAGTAATGATTTTAAATATCCTACATGGAATCGTAATTCAAAAATTTCCGACCTACAGCCAGCATGGGAATAATTTCCAACCTACAGCCAGCATGGGAATAATTTCCGACCTAGAGCCAGCATGGGAATAATTTTCGACCTACAGCCAGCATGGGAATAATTTCTGACCTGTAGCCAGCAAGGGAATAATTTCCGACCTACAGCCAGCATGGGAATAATTTCCGACCTACAGCAAGCATGGGAATAATTTCCGACCTACAGCCAGCATGGGAATAATTTCCGATCTACAGCCAGCACGGGAATAATTTCCGACCTACAGCCAGTATGGGAATTATTTCCGACCTACAACCAGCAAGGGAATAATTTCCGACCTTCAGCCAGCATGGGAATAATTTCCGACCTACAGCCAGTATGGGAATAATTTCCGACCTACAGCCAGCATGGAAATAATTTCCGACTTACAGTCAGCATGGGAAATCATCGTCCTGGCCAGACAATGCTAAGCTAAAAACGGTTCTTACAATAGACGAAACCTCTTTTGAAGGGTGATTGTCGAACCACCAATAAATGTTCAGTATCTAACTAATGGAACATACATGTATCAGTCCACACACGAATCGAGACTGGACCTTACGCCGATGACTGAAATTTCGTCGGATATCTCGTCCTGCGTCCGCTCTTGCCTGCTTTGAGCGGTCGAAATGTTTTCCTGTGCTGACGAGTGTTGCAACATTTGATAGCGCCCAAGAGGTTGGACATGAACTCTACGGTCTTTGAACCTAGTGTTTCAGTAACTCGCATTAGTATCCAGAAATGATATTACACTGCTCAAACCCTACTCAAGGAACAATTATTTGGTGCATGACATTTCAGATATTTCTTGGTATACTTCAGATTAAATGCTTGTCACTTTTCCATATGATAAGTATATGATAAGCATTAATGGTGAAGGTCATCTGTAAATAGTTCCCATAACTTGGTGTTTCTCACAAGTAAAGGACATTGACGACAAAATTTAGAGAACTATTCAATTAGTTGATGATTACACTCACTGAGATTGAAAATACTGATAGTGATCTCTATTCCAGGCTGTGAATAATGGCTCCCCATGCTTTGCAATAGTACCGATAGTTATCTCTATTCCAGGCTGTGAATACTTGCTCCCCATGCCGTGCAATAGTACCGATAGTTATCTCTATTCCAGGCTGTGAATAATTGCTCCTCATGCCGTGCAATAGTACCGATAGTTATCTCTATTCCAGGCTGTGAATAATTGCTCCCCATGCCGTGTAATAGTACCGATTGTCATCTCTATTCCAGGCTGTGAATAATTGCTCCCTATGCCGTGCAATAGTACCGATAGTTATCTCTATTCCAGGCTGTGAATAATTGCTCCCCATGCCGTGCAATAGTACCGATAGCTATCTCTATTCCAGGCTGTGAATAATTGCTCCCCATGCCATGCAATAGTACCGATAGTTATCTCTATTCCAGGCTGTGAATAATTGCTCCTCATGCCATGCAATAGTACCGATAGTTATCTCTATTCGTGGCTGTAAATAATTGCACCCCATGCCGTGCAATAGAGCCACATGGATAAATGTTGTCTAGCGTCTATAAAAAATAAAATTTAATAATTTTAATTTAGCATTCATTACACAATTTATTATTCACTATTTTAGGCGCACAGACAGCCAAGATACGACACATTTGAAGAGCGTCGCGTTCAAGAGAAAGACTGTCGTGAGGCCAAACTGAAACATGAGAAGTCATGGTACTGAAAATATCACTAACAGCCAACTCTGAAGTATGTAATACTCGATTCACCTTACGCATAGGCAATAAATAGTTTATAAGCTACCAGTGGTAATTGCCACCGACTATTGGTATTTGTAAACCTTTGAATTAAACCCACCTTCCCAATAGTCATATATGCTTAGTTGTTGTAATGTCTCACTAAGTTGAAAAGAATACTTACGCTATATTAATTTTATACTGTACCATTAGTTCTCTAAAGAAACATGATTTTCTGCTAATCTATCAACGGAAAACGTTTCGATTATTCAAATAATAAACTGAACCCTGTAAAACATTTGCTATACTCTTAGTGTAAGGGCATTACTCTTCGTAAAATATTTGTTATACTCCTAGTGTAAGTTCATTACTCTTCTTTAAAACATTTGTTATACTATTAGTGTAAGGGCATTATTCTTCTTAAAACATTTGTTATACTCTTAGTGTAAGTGCATTACTCTTTTTTACAATAAAAAATATATCTGTCAAACGTGCTAGGATGACAACATTCATCTCTTATGGCTTAGAGGCGGTACAAGAATTCTTATTCTAATGGAACACATTTTTTTTTAGCTTGCCATCAATTCTTAGTCTAATGGAACACACTCGTTTTAGCTTGTCATCAATTCTTAATCTAATGGAACTCATTTGTTTTAGCTTGCCATCAATTCTTAGTCTAAAGGAACACACTTGTTTTAGCTTGCCATCAATTCTTAGTCTAATGGAACACACTTGTTTCAGCTTGCCATCAATTCTTAGTCTAATGGAACACACTTGTTTCAGCTTGCCATCAATTCTTAGTCTAATGGAACACACTTGTTTTAGCTTGCCATCAATTCTTGGTCTGATGGAACACACTTGTTTTAGTTTGCCATCAGTTCTTAGTCTAATGGAACACACTTGTTTTAGCTTGCCAACAATTCTTAGTCTAATGGAACACACTTGTTTTAGCTTGCCATCAGTTCTTAGTCTAATAGAACACACTTGTTTTAGCTTGCCATCAATTCTTAGTCTAATGAAACACACTTATTTTAGCTTGCCATCAATTTTTAGTCTAATGGAACACACTTGTTTTAGCTTGCCATCAATTCTTAGTCTAGTGAGACACACTTGATTTAGCTTGCCATCAATTCTTAGTCTAATGGAACACGCTTGTTTTAGCTTGCCATCAATTCTTAGTCTAATGGGACACACTTGTTTTAGCTGGTCATCAATTCTTAGTGTAATGGAACACACTTGTTTTAGCTTGCCATCAATTCTTAGTCTAATGGAACACACTTGTTTTAGCTTGCCATCAATTCTTAGTCTAATGGAACACACTTGTTTTAGCTTGCCATCAATTCTTAGTCTAATGGAACACACTTGTTTTAGCTTGCCATCAATTCTTAGTCTAATGGAACACACTTGTTTTAGCTTGCCATCAATTCTTAGTCTAATGGAACACGCTTGTTTTAGCTTGCCATCAATTCTTAGTCTAATGGAACACACTTGTTTCAGCTTGCCATAAATTCTTAGTCTAATGGAACACACTTGTTTCAGCTTGCCATAAATTCTTAGTCTAATGGGACACACTTGTTTTAGCTTGCCATCAATTCTTAGTCTAATGGAACACACTTGTTTCAGCTTGCCATAAATTCTTAGTCTAATGGAACACACTTGTTTCAGCTTGCCATAAATTCTTAGTCTAATGGGACACACTTGTTTTAGCTTGCCATCAATTCTTAGTCTAATGGAACACACTTGTTTCAGCTTGCCATAAATTCTTAGTCTAATGGAACACACTTGTTTCAGCTTGCCATAAATTCTTAGTCTAATGGGACACACTTGTTTTAGCTTGCCATCAATTCTTAGTCTAATGGAACACACTTGTTTCAGCTTGCCATAAATTCTTAGTCTAATGGAACACACTTGTTTCAGCTTGCCATAAATTCTTAGTCTAATGGGACACACTTGTTTTAGCTTGCCATCAATTCTTAGTCTAATGGAACACACTTGTTTCAGCTTGCCATAAATTCTTAGTCTAATGGAACACACTTGTTTCAGCTTGCCATAAATTCTTAGTCTAATGGGACACACTTGTTTTAGCTTGCCATCAAT
>SDVV010044851.1:0-10120 GCA_016164225.1 Gammarus roeselii
ATATCCAGCACAACGGACGGACGGGTGGCTCGCTTGACGGTGAATGAGGTTTTTGGCCTTAGGTTTTCGAATGTATTTGGGGAAGTTTTGTGCTATGAACATTTAGTTTACATGATTTATTATTGTTTATTGTATTTGTATATGTATATAAGTAGTTGCTAGGAGTAGGCCTGAACCTTAAAATTTGGAGTAGGGTGAAGGGATTCAATAGGCGAAAGTTCAGGGCGCCTGTGGGAAAATTTGTCTGGCTAGGTTTGCTTCTATCTATTTTATCATGTAATCAGTACTTCCAAGGAGGGATTTGGCATTATTTCTGTTTTTTTTGTACACGATAATGCTCTCTCCACTTGGCTGTACATTTTTATCTATCAGTAGCAATTCGAATACACTCTTCCAATCTTGATTGAGCATATTTCCTCCATTTGTTTCATAAGTACATCATGTCATTGTTTGAACGTTATAGGTAATTCTTATTAAATTTTTTTCGTGAGATATATGCATGAGCGTTGGTCGCTACCTCCCATGTTTTGCTTTTCAAACTCTGTATTTTTCCAAGGTAGACTGTATTATTCCATATTTTCTGGTTAGGGCTCGGTGATGATACAAGCTGATACTCTTGCTAAAGCTTACACTGGTCAACCTAACCAAGAATTATGTGTTTTCGATTGAGAATATATGCATACTTATGATAATTTTTTAATTGCTCTATGATATATTGATATCCAACTTGGCTTCACATTTTGATCGCTCAGTTGCAGTTTGAATTCTTATCTTTCATTTTTGAATGAGTAAAGACCCCAATTTTGCGTTATGATTGTTTGAATGTTATAAGTATTTCATATACGTCACCAGTTTTGAATTTTTAATTTTTGGTATTCATTTTTTGAACTCATGGAACACGTACATGAGTTGGAGTTCTCCCGATCTTACCCATTCTTGCCTTGGTGGACCCCGTGAGGAATGCACCTCCATCTTTTAATCTCACAACGAGCCCCACCAGTATAAACGGGAAATAAGCAAGATCTCGATATCGCCGACGACGGTCTCGAGGGGCTTGAGACCCAAAAAGACAAGTAACAGTCCACGAACGACAGCTCGTCGGGCTCAAAACCCAAACCGACTGCTACCTGTCGTGGCCGAAATTTCGTTTAATAAAAACGATTAAAATGGAAACAACTCTCGTATGCCTTACTCAACGCCAGAAAATCTCACCAGCGTGAACAATCCTCGTCTGCGTGCGGCCGCAAGGAAACTCTACAACGAAAGATTCGAGCCTGAAATCGCTACTCAACCCAACACGCCAGTTTACCCAAAATACCTACTGAGTGCTACTCAGCAAATCCCACAGGTTCAGAAGCTCCCCATAAAAGAAAGACGTGCATGCTCAAACAGCCTATACAAGATCGAACACTCCCTTCCTCCTATCAAAGCAGCCACAGCCGTAACGCTCACGATCCAGGACCCTCAGGCAGACTCAAAGACATGACCATCATAGAAGTTCCAACAAACCCCGTGAAGACTCCAGACCATCAAGTTCTGAACGGGAATCACTTTCGCAGTAAACGACACAATACTGCAGTGCTATTGCCAGGGACTTTGGAACAGGAACGGCGATTGGTCTCCAGGAGATTAAACTCCGAGACTGTAACCTTCACAATTCTCCAGTACGTTACAGAACGCGGCAAAGGCCGCCACAATGTGAATGCTCACGGCGGAGTGGTCTTCTTGAACCCCCAGAGCGTACCTCACTACTCCTTTCCCCTGACAACATGCTTGAAGCAATCGCTGTGATGATATGCATTACAAAACCAATAACGATGGTATTCATCTACTCTCACCAAATCATCGACAGTGATTTGGTGAGACAGAACAGATTTGCTAACTGCCTTCTCACGTACACCTCCGCATTGAAGACAAAACTGATTTGCTTACTGCCTCCTCACGTACACCTCCGTAAAGACTTTAACAGCTACCGAGGAATGTAGGGATGTGAGATTACAGACCCCTGGGTAGTGATAATGGCAAACGCCACAGGTTCCCTGACCCTGGTTCTCTCAATAGCGAACAACCCACCCGAATCCTCCTCGAGAGGGAAACTGTCATCTATTTATTCATTTTCTCCCCCACATAAGCAATTCAACTCGTTTGATGAGTCCTTCACACCCTGACTGACCTCCTTCTCATAAGCTTTCATTCAACTATTAAAAAGTCGGTTGGGAGGAGCATCCAACATTTATCGCGTAGCACGATACGAATGATATCCTCGACGACACTACAGTACTTGACCTTGTCAGCCACCTATAAGATAAGTTTAGAGGTGCAACTGTTGCTTGCATCCTTCAATATTCTCTCTAATTTTTTTTGTCAATACAGTGGTTAGCATCGAAAATGCCTTTTGTTTGTTTCGTACGGTCATGATTAAATAGAATATCGTGGAAAAAGGGCATCCTTCGAATTTCGTAAACTAAACATGATGAAATGAAAAAGCTGGATGTATTCAAATTCATTATCTTCTCACTCCCGCTGTACTGCCTTTACTAGCGTCTTCTATAAGATGGTGATGCAGGACTCATCAACTTCCAATGCAGCGGCCGCAACTGCCACTCCACGACAGATCAATTTGTACGCCTAGAATCAGACATTCGGCAGGCTGTCGTCCGATTTTTTTTTTTATGACTTTGAAAAGCTCTTGACACCACTTGAAAATATGGTATCATGAAAAATCTTAACCGGCAAGGCCTGAGAGGCCTTCTAGAACGTCTTATCCACCAATTTCTGTCGAATCGTACATTTAAGGTCAAGGTCGGCAACACTCTGTCGTCATCTTATCCTCAGAAAATAGGCGTCCCTCAGAGGAGTATCCTTAATTCACTCTTTTTATCCTTGAAATCGATCAGGTGACAGACATCCTCGCCCGTGACCGGAGCATGCTCTCTTCACTTTACGTGGGCCACTTACAAAAAAACTACTGACGCATTTGCCTCCTAATAGTTTAACTCGAACTCAAGTAGTGTGTGGACCAATTTAGGAACTGGACATCCTTAAACGGATTCCGTTTTTAGTATCTAATACAACGATATAAAGAGTAATTCTTCAGTACAAGAAAAACAACACCTCCCTGAATGCGCCCTAGTTTATAATCAACATCCAGATACAGATACAGACACTAGGCGCACCTCACACCCTCCTACGCTCACACTCATACAACTTGGCCCTTTAGCTCTAAAGGATCCGGCCGGTAACCCCGCAACACACACTCTGGGTCACGAGTGCGGTTCGAGGATTCGTTGTCAGCAGCAGGGCCCGATAGTTTTCACTAGTGTACCCCCACCGCATCATGATTGCCGTAGCCCCACCCCCCACGACCATCCCGACAACGTGATACCAAGGGCGGGAAAGCACATCAGAGCAGCGTCAATATCATAATTTCACAACCATTCTCCACTCACGCTCGTTCATTGCACGCTCTCTCGCCACTTCCACATTCAAGTCTCTCCTTCTTAACGCCTGCTTCACATCGCCCAACCACCCAAACTTCGGTCTACCTCTAGGCCTGTGACCACTCGCCTCCGTCTTCATCACATTTTTTACTAATCTCCCTCCATCTCCATCATGCCCGAACCATCTCAGAACATGGGAATCCACTCGGTCATCCAACTTTTTCACCATCCCCGTTCTGATTCGAACCACTTCGTTCCTGAACCTGTCTCTCAGCGACACTCCAGCCATGCTTCTCAAATATTTCATCTCGAAAACATTGGACCTTCTTCTCTACTCTGCTCTCATCCCCCAAGTCTCGACTTCGTATAGCACAGTTGGGACAACGACACCCTCATACAGCCCTCTCTTTGCTTCCATCCCCAACGTCCTGTAGCTCATTACACTCTTCAGTGCACCCAGCACTTTACACCCCTCCTTCACTCCCGACTTCACCTCAGTTTCCACTAGTTCAGTCCTCTCCACATGTGAGCCCAGATACTTAAAACACTGAACTTCTTCCAACAACTCTCCATTTAGTTGGACACTAATTCTGCTCGCATCAACAGTCCTCGAACATCTCATTACTTTACTTTTACACACGTTCACTCGAAGCTTCCTCCTCCCACACAGTTTCTCTCTCACACACTTGCTTCCTACAGCTCCAAGCCACGACCCAGCACACTCGCGTTCACCTCCCTAACCACTCCATCCATGTAGAGATTGAACAACCAGGGAGAAATCACGCAGCCTTGTCTCCGACCCACTTTCACTGTGGGTCACTCACCTCGCTTCCCACTCTGACACATTCTCGGCTGCCAGCATAGAAACTCTGCACCGCTTTCAACAAATTTCCGCCCACTCCATACAAACGCTACACCCTTAATAGCGCTTCCTTGTCAATCCTGTCGCATGCCTTTTTCAAATCCACGATGACCCAGAACACATCCTTCCCCTTTGCAAGGTTCTTTTCACAGACCTGTCTCACTGCAAAGATCTGATCGGCAAACCCTCTACCGCTCCTAAAGCCGCACTGTTCCACTCCAATCGCATAATCCGTATATTCTCTAATCCTTTTGATCAGAATTCTTCCATACAACTTACCGACCACACCTATCAAACTGATACCTCTCGAGTTGCAGCATTTATTTTGATCTCATATGTCCTAATACAGCGGGGCAATGCAAGCACTGCGCCACTCAATCGGTACCACGACCGCCACAAAATCTATGTTCAGTAGCATCACCATAATACCATTTTTCAGGCACTCAGTCGCAACGTCATCCAAACCAGGGGCTTTCCCTGCTTTCATCACCACCACCGCCTCCTGCACCTCTTCCCTAGTAATGTCCGCAACAAGTCTCTCTCCAAAAACTGGCATCCGCACACCAACACCCACAGCAACAATGTTAACCTCCCTGTCATCCTCGACATTCAACAATTCATCAAAATCAACATGTATGACAACTTATTGCATTCTAGTCACAGAACTACTCCTTTTTATTCCCACTGTTCATTTGTTATTCCATTTGGTGAAATTTGTTCCTTGTTTGTCTTTGTACAATCAGTTTAATTCCTTGCATTAATTCGATGTGTGTATAACTTATGTTCATTTCACATCTTCCTATGAATAACAGTGAAGAGTGTGAGCGTTCAAGTCCATGACAATGAGTACTGACTGTAACAGTGAGGTCAGGTCGTCAGCTGCAGTTCGCCGACATCACTATCAATAAAAATCATTGGAGCCAGAGGTGAGTGTAGTTTTATTTGCTATTTTTGGAAGCTTGTTTGACAAATGCTTTTGCTCTAAAGGAAATTAAATACTTTTTAAAACAACTTAAAATACGTCTAACTTATATAAGCAATGTTTTAATTCAACCGACAAGTAGTTGTACGGTGTCTATATTCACATAAATTTGCTATTGAAAACTTGTGACATAATATGTTGGATTAGGTATTACAAACTATTTATTCCCGTTACGCGTTTATAATGCAATTTAAACGCAAAAAAAAAATCAAAGCTGAACGTTTTATTCAGAATACTTTTTTAAAGTCTTCGGGTCGACGAACTTTGTGGGCAACTGTAGAGATAACTTTGAATTTAGCTGAAAATAAAGTCGATGAAATCATTCAGTACCGAATTATCTACTTTCTTTGTGCCATATTGTTCATAAGTAAATATTTTTTTAGAATCTCATGGGTGATTATTTCACTTGCATCAAAACTCTGTTGGTCATGAAACTAAAATTTTGTCAAAGATTTCTGGAGACTCAGCTTTAGATAGTGGTTACAATACCTGTCTGAGATTACCGCCCCAAACACCGGCCGATACTAATGCACATATAATAAAATAAAAACTAGATATGGTTGATACCGATACTTTTTGAATATTATTTCCGAAAATGTATAAGACAATTCTGTGATAAGTCGTTGGGAAAAAGAGAACCGAGTGTAATTCATACCTGATGCTTTCTGTTCAAACAATTATCAACCATTGCAATCATAATGAGGCACTTTGGGGCATGAATGCAAAATGGATTTATGCATTTAGAACTTCAATTTTTATCATATGATAATTTATGTCCAACAACTACAAAGACAGAGCATAAAAATATCAATATTATTGGTACAAAATGACATTTTATGACGAAATTGCCGCGGCTGACTGCAGTCATTTCACAACAGGGTGTGTCGTATTGCTGGATTGGCAGGATCCGTCAGTCATTTTAGGCCGCCTGACCGACGCTATTTTTTTTTTCGAAATTTTAATCTGATTTTCGAAATTTCTATAGTTATGAAGATGTATATGTTTCACTGTTTGACTGCTAAATTTCAACTTCTCCTACTTGTTTAAGCATCTGTCACTGGCCTGCTCTTGTCGCAAGGCTTTGAGCAATCAGCCCGCAGCTCTAAAACAATTAATGCCAGATATCATCATTGGCAAATCGCATTCTTATGTAGACTCTTTTCGGGGACATTTGAAGTGTAACGCTACTTTCTAAGTGGAAATTGACGTATAAATTTTTTTAGGAAATTTTATTTGAGGGGAAACTTAAGAGATTCGTGACGCTTTCATGGAAATGGGAATGTTGCCCGGACAGGCTCTTATATTGAAATTAATTTCGCGCATTTTGAAGGCTTTCTGTGGGGTTGTCATTCGTAATTTTTGAGACCTAAAACCATACCTGGGATCCACATTCCGGGGTTTAGGTATCGATGTTGCATGCCGTCTTCATTATTTTGTTCAGTTTTCCAGAATAGAACAAATTCATATTCATGTTTACCTCTTATATTAACTCTCTGCGTTGGCTACGAAGCGACCCATTTCTTTTGGCCATTTTTTCAACTTTCAACGTTCAGTTCAACGAGCTGCGAGGCGTTGCTTTAACCTCTAAATGAAAGCTGTAGATCCTTCTATGTAAGTGGCTATACAACATCTATCAGATATTACATAAAGGCTTCATCACACAATTTCAGGGCTCTAGGGTTGATTTAATTTTTCTAACCTTGAACTCGTCCTTTCCCTCGTACAGTTTTTGGGTCTTCGAGTCTCGTCGAATTAGCCCGCAATCACCCGATCATTTTCCCTCACCCACCTGAAACACATCTTGTCCCACGAACAGTTTTCTAGTCTTCGGGTCCTGTTGGAACAACACATGTTCACTGACAATCATTTCTCCGTTCAGGAAAACGCGTCCCTCCCCTTTCGTGAGGTCACGCACCTGAGACAAGGAAATAAGGAGGCAAGTTGCATGAGGAGGACAATTGTGTGTGTATGTTTTTTATTTTTTTGTAACTCAAAAATGTGAAGGCGCGTACTCAGGGAAGCGGGGACCGCAGGGATTGTCCAGCCTTCCAACGTGAGAGGTTTGAATTGTAAAGACATGAATCCGATATAATAGCTCGACCAGTTTGACTGTTTTGCCATCTCCTCTTGGTGAATCCCTGGCACTGCTCCTCAGCATGCGCACAGTTACTCCAGCTCATGTCTCAGCACTAACCAGCCGAAACGTTTCACTTTTAATTCTAAGCAGATTAACCCAAATCAACGTAGGCGACTTTTAAATCTGCTAGTGATAGGTCAGTCGGAGATATTGTTGCTATCAAAAAGCAGTTCCTTAAACATCAATTGAAGATCTGTTATTAAACTTTGCGTCATCGATGTTGAAGTCAGTCCAACAAAAATTGCGTTCGAAAATAGTGCGCGTTCATGCAATTTGCTTCTCCGGGTCCACGTCGGTTCCTGTGTTTAGACCTTGTTCCCACTTTTCAGTGAACTTCTGAGCAGAATAATGTTGGAAAATTTCGATGCTAATATTTATTGTAAATTTGTAAACAGATGTGGTGGTTGAGTGTCTCGTGTACAGTGAAACACCGCACGACATCGGAATACGTAGACTCACATGTACCGTCTTAAAAATAGGTAAACAGTCTGATTTGATAGTATAGAGAAATTTCTACCGGCAAGTGGACACCTGGCCGGTGGGGTACCAGATGTTGGAGGCCGACTTACCTGCCAGTAGTGGTACCAGGTGTCGGTTGCTGACTCACCTGGCACTAGTGGTCCCAGGTGTTTGTGGCCGACTCACCTGCCAGTAGTGGTACCGGGTGTAGGTGGCCGACTCGCCTGATAGGAGTGGTACCAGGTGTAGGTGGCCGACTCACCTGCCAGTAGTGGTACCAGGTGTCGATTGCCGACTCACCTGGCACTAGTGGCCCCAGGTGTTCGTGGCCGACTCACCTGCCAGTAGTGGTACCAGGTGTAGGTGGCCAACTCACCTGCCAGTAGTGGTACCAGGTGTAGGTGGCCGACTCACCTGCCAGTAGTGTCATCAGGTGTCGGTGGCCGACTCACCTGGCAGTAGTGGCATCAGGTGTCGTTGGCCGACTCCCCTGTCAGTAGTGGCATCAGGTATCGGTGGCCGACTCACCTGGCAGTAGTGACATCAAGTGTCGGTGGCCGACTCATATGGCAGTAGTGACATCAGGTGTCGGTGGTCGACTCACCTGGCAGTAGTGGCATCAGGTGTCGGTGGCCGACTCCCCTGGCAGTAGTGGCATCAGGTGTCGGTGGCCGACTCACCTGCTAATAGTGGTGCCAGGTGTCCGTGGCCGACTCACCTGGCAGTAGTGGTACCAGGTGTCGGTGGCCGACTTACCTGGCAGTAGTGGCCCCATGTGTTGGTGGCCGACCTATACCTGGCAGTAGTGGTTCCAGGTGTTGGTGGCCGACTCACTTGGCAGTAGTGGTACCAGTTGATGGAGGCGACTCATCTGACAGGAGTCGTACCAGGTGTTGATGGCCGACTCACCTAGCAGTAGTAGTACCAGGTGTCTTCGACCGAATCACCTGGCGGGAGTGGTACCAGGTGTTGGAGGCGACTCACTTGGCAGTAGTGGGATCCGTGTGTTGGTGCCCGACTCACCTGGCAGTAGTGGTTGCAGGTTTTGTTGGCCCACTCGCCTGGCAGTAGTGGTACCAGGTGTTGGTGGCCGACTCACCGGGTAGTAGTGGTACCAGGCAGGTGTTGGAGGCCGACTCACTTGGCAGTAGTGGTACCAGGTGTTGGTGGCTAGGTTACTCGGTAAGGCGTAGAATCGTCCATAACCCCCGTACTTCGTGCGTATTTTCTCGAAGTAAACCTCGAACGAAATTGCTGAAATAAAAAAACAGTTTACAGTTACAATTTATAAATATTGACTTCTTATTAACTTCTTCAATAAATCCTGGTAATAGATAACATCCAATTTAGCTTCTGGTAAAACGATGACACGACATAATAAACTATTGGCATGCCGTCCGTTCGGTATATAAGAGCGTGTAATTTATTGGCATGCCATCCGTTCAGTATATAAGAGCGTGTAATTTATTGGCATGCCATCCGTTCAGTATATAAGAGCGTGCAATTTATTGGCATGCCATCCGTTCAGTATATAAGAGGGTGCAATGTATTGGCTTGCCATCCGTTCAGTATATAAGAGCGTGCAATGTATTGGCATGCCATCCGTTCAGGATATAAGAGCATGCAATGTATTGGCATGCCATCCGTTCAGTATATAAGAGCGTGCAATTTATTGGCTTGCCATCTGTTCAGTATATAAGAGCGTGCAATGTATTGGCATGCTATCCGTTCAGTATATAAGAGCGTGCAATGTATTGGCATGCCATCCGTTCAGTATATAAGAGCGTGCAATGTATTGGCATGCTGTCCGTTCAGTATATAGGAGCGTGCAATGTATTGGCATGCCGTCCGTTCAGTAAATTAGAGTGTGCAGTGTATTGACATGCCGTATGTGCGGCAAGTAAGAGTGTGCAGTGTATTGACATGCCGTACGTGCAGCAAGTAAGAGTGTGCAGTGTATTGGCATGCCGTACGTGCAGCGAATAAGAGTGTGCAGTGTATTGGCATGCCGTACGTGCAGCGAATAAGAGTGTGCAGTGTATTGACATGCCGTACGTGCAGCGAATAAGAGTGTGCAGTGTATTGACATGCCGTACGTGCAGCGAATAAGAGTGTGCAGTGTATTGACATGCCGTATGTGCGGCAAGTAAGAGTGTGCAGTGTATTGACATGCCGTACGTGCAGCAAGTAAGAGTGTGCAGTGTATTGGCATGCCGTACGTGCAGCGAATAAGAGTGTGC
>SDVV010044852.1:0-10120 GCA_016164225.1 Gammarus roeselii
ATATATGAAATAAGGTGGTGTCACAATCTATGTCAAAGATGGTCTTAGAAGCTGTGAAGAGATGCACTTTTCCAATGTTTACTGCCAGAGTCTCATAGTTAAATTGAAAAGCTGAAAGCAATAACAATGATAGTTTATAGACCACCGAAGTGAGGTTGCACATTATGGAAATGCACTTGAAATGCTACTAATGTTTATGTCAAATATTGACCAGGATGAATTAAAAATCTTCCTCCGAGGTGACTCAAATATTCCAGTTATCAGTTGCCTGATCAATGATCAGCCCACATCAACTGGAGTTGAATAATTGACAAAGGTTATACCGAAGCTGTGACAAATCAGGCTATGAAACTATTCGAATCAGCAGATAATACTTTCCTACCCAAATCATTGACAAACCGACACGAAATGAACAAAAATGTTTTGCATCAAGTGTTTTTTAATTTATTAGCGTAGCTTAAAAACACACAAATAAATAAAACTGTACTTGCGGACCAGAGTGTGATTGAAATATGCCTAGATGCTGACATTTTGAGAAGGAACACAGTAATTATAATTTCTTCCAAAACCAGGACTTTCCGGCGGTTGAACCTCTTGAGTGCAAAAATAAATTAGCTTAATATGCACTGATTACTGTCTGATATTGATTGCAAACAACTCATTGATGAGACAAACAGAGTGGAGGAAGCAAGGGATAACTTTGATGATGCGCTGTTGCAGGAGTGTTCACAATACGTGCCCAACAGAAGAAAAATAACCAAAAGAAACAGGTATTATTCAGAGAAGAGAACGCTTATAAAAATGAGAGAAATAAAGCAGAAAATACATAGCAATGAAGTAAACCAATATTGACGCAGAAAAGAAGAAGCCATCATTGTAATTGATCATCGAATAATAGGTTAGAAGTTCAAGACACGGTGCACCGCTTAGCCTAGCCTCGTGTTGCTCCGAACATCAGCAGACCGACTGCAGTGCATGCGTGGGGAACATTCACAAAATGGTAAAAGAAATGTAAAATTGTGATTATGCTCTTCAAAAGAATTATAATGTTCGTGGACTTATAAATAAAATTGTTCAATAGAATTGTTATATATAATAACATCCTTTTGATCAGCACTCTCCTGTACAATTTATCAACCACACATAACAGACTGATACCTCTCGAGTTGCAGCATTCATTTTTATCTCCTTTCCTGGGAAATAAGAACAATTTCTAAGTAGTTATATAACCCAAAGATAGACGAAACGAAACTCTACCCCTCTAATCATTTGGAACTTTAAGAGAATTATGTACGCACGCTAGTGCGTACAGGCAGCATCGTCGAGTATGGTAGAAGGTCTACGGCTACAAGGACAAAGTCAGCTCCGACAGCAGCGCAATACAATGTTTACAACTACACGACCTAGTTCGGTCACATTACAATTTATTTATTCAGGAAGATAAAAACTCAGACAAAACGAATACCTACCTCCACCCTCTCAGAACCTCAAAGAGTGATATGTACGCACGCCAGTGCGCACAGGTAGTATCATCGAAATTTGTACAAGGTCCACGGCCTCACGAATCAGAGCAACTCCAACCGCAACGCATCACAAGGTTTGTAGTTATGGGGCAAAGGTCAATCACAGACAATACATATGGTCCGCACACACACGAGCGAGCGCAGACTGAAAGAAAAAACGTATTCACAAAATCACAAACAGGATTTCTCGCAGAAGTATACTAGCATTATTTTATACGACAGAATTGTGGAACGTGAAGAGTTAAGAATACGTAGGTTCATCATGGGCTAAAAACTGATCAGATTTTTATCATCGCACTTATTGTTTAAGGGGATAGAGTGCAGGGGGGATAGAGGCCCCTTGAGTCTCGAAAGAGCCCGATGATCCCTGGAGGGTTACCCAAGTCCCTCGGGTCCCCCGAGTTCCCCGGGTCCATCGAGTCCCCTCGTTTCAGCTCATCTCGGCTTGTCTCAAATCATTTTGGCCAGTTTCGACTCGTCGCGACCAACTCGACTCGTCTCAACATGTTTCGACTGATTTCGACGCACCTCGACCAGCTTCGGCGCGGCTCTCCCCCTCTGCGTCAGCAATGCTGTGGACTGTAATAACTAATTTCTCTACTCAAGCACTCCACAAGGTGCCCGGCATTGGTACCTGCTCGTTGAATTTCGGTGTTCGAGGAATTAAACTGTACAATCTCAGATCAAAACCGTGGGTGTTGATCTGGTCGGTGGCTTATGTTCAGGTGCTGATTTGAGTTGTTTCGAGAATCATTGTTAAATGTTATTTCCTTCAACAAACTTTCTCTTTCTTGATCTATTAAAACAAAAAAATACACCGGCACAAGATGCTATCTTAGACGTTCTACTTCAGAACTTACCTTCTTTCTATCACAAGGCAACCCAGTTTGGGCCAAAAGGCCTGTTGTTGCCTTTATACACTTGTAAACACATATATACATTCCTCTGTGTATGGATTTTACAGCGTAGGGAGGGGGGAACAGAGGTTCCAGGATTTAGAGGGGTCTCAAGAGGGTCACACAGTTTCTCAAGAGGGTCCCACAGGGTTTCAAGGGTGTCCCAAAGGGTCCCAGAAGAGTCCAAGTGAATACCCTCAAATCCTCCTGGTGTTCCAAGTCCCCGGGTTCCCGAAACCCCGGGTCCGAGTCCCGTCGGTCCCACGAGTACCCCCCATTCCTCGGGTCACCTAGTCTCAACCCACCTCGATAAATTATAAACGAAGTCAAATTTATCACCATGATGGCAGAAATAAATAATTGAGCCCACGGATTAGGAGAGAATAAAATACTAAAATGATGTTTAATGATCTATAAAATGAATAATCACTCATCCACCCCAAGAAATCGTTTGAGGATCAGTGATGACTTCATCATCAATAATAGTTGAAGCCGAATAACTCTGTTTATTGTTTTCTAGAAGGTTTTATATGATTGCACGGTAGTTTTTTTTCTCTTCGAGGGGCCTCAGTCAGATCTTGGATATAGTTTTCACGCGCAATATCTGTCAATTAGTGAACGCATTTGTGTATTGTTTAAATTCACCTTCACGAGTGATGGGATGGCTTCTGTATTAACGGTACAGTCTGTCCTCCTCTTTTCGTGATACAAGTAAACCAGGTGTCATTCACGGATTCATAACTTGTTTGTGGCTGAGCTCTTTTGCTGCTCGAGCAGTTCAATTAATATGCCATGAAACTGCGTGAAAGCGTCAGTTGAGTTTACTGTGGACAGTATCTCATTAAATTTTCTTTAGAAGTTTGGAATGTTTGAAAGGTACATTTTATATATGACAGTCGTGTAGAATAGTCACTCGTGAGCTGGGAGGTGTGAATCGTTGCTACAGCTGTCTCTCAAAATAACTTAAACTGTTTATGGAATAAAATTGGGGCCGAAAATATTTGATGGGATGGGAACCTGCGTAGACAACAGATTACTCTTTGACGAACATGAGAACAAAGTGTGATGTTAAGTGTCTAGAGCTGTTGGAGTCTTGCCAATTTTCCTGAATTTGATCCTCGTGGTGATAGAAAAACTGTTTATATGTCACTAGTTTATCCATACTTAACTGAATGGGAAGAAGCTTGGGAAAATTCGAGAAAAAGAAGGTTAGACCCATTTCGAAAACCACAAGGTATGTTGTGCCGCTCATGTGTGGCGACATGCGACAGGACGGACCCTTCGTGTAATTAGTTGAAGAATCGCATCCCTTTACTAGTATCCACAAATACTTTGTCATTTGCCGCTTCAGCTTTTCCCAAGCAGCTATTCCCAATACTCTCTTTGATAAAACTGCAGGAAATTCCCTCCGTCGTTCGTATCAAATCAGGTTCCCTCAAAGTTATCTCATTAATGTCACTACTACCAGCGTCTCACGTTTCATTTCTTTGACGCACCACCGCATTAAGTTACGAAACAGCATACCAAGCAAGCCTCAGCTACTCCAACAGATATCATTGAGAAAAATACCGCCCCTAAAACAACACCTTAAGTCGTGTTGTTGCGCGGCTCCAAAACTGCTCGGCAACGCGTCTGAAAAATTGTCCCATTCCTGATATATCCGCACAAATACGTATCGTAGCTACGTGACTCTAAAATCTGCGGAAGTTTCAACCACGATTATGAATAGATGAATTCACTGTTGACAAGTGTTTACAAGTGTAAGAAGACAGCAACAGGACTTTTGGCCCAAACTAGGTTGCCTTCTGATAGCAAGAGGATTAGTTCTGAAATAGAACGTCTATGAGCACTTCATATGCAATTTCTGTTTTTTAAAACATCAAGAAAAGGAACGGTTTAGGTATTTAACGGAGATTCATTTAGAATCTACCGAGCCGTGACTTAAACCATTCAATTGTATTGCTGTTCACGACCTCCGCTGGAAGTTTGTTCCATTCTTCGACAACTCTTTACGTGAAGAAATTGCGCGTGATGTCGTGTGAGAAACGCTTCCGAACGATTTTGTATCCATTATTCCTAGTCACTCCGCTCGCATCTTGAGTGAAAAAGCTCGTTCGGTCGGCGTTTTCCTTACCCTTTATGATCTTCCACACCTCGATCATGTCGCCTCTGACTATACACTTTCTAGTGGATAAAGATTGAGTTTGCGTTGTCTGTCTTCGTACAATTTATTGCGCAGTGAAGGGATGAGTTTGGTAGCTCTGCGTTGAACCTCCTCAAATTTAATAAAGTTTTTTCTAAGATATGGAGACCAGAATTGAACGGAATACTCGAGATGCTGTCTAACAAATGCATTGTTAAACTGAAGAATAGAATACTGTGGCTGTTTTTGTTCGAGATAGGGCGGGATTCATACCTAGCACTTAGTTGCCTTTTTTGGCAGCATCGTTACATTGCTTGCTGCTTCTAAAGTCGTTACTAATGATGACTCCTAAAGTGTTGTGTTGATTCAAAACAAATTGAGACGATTTGACACGTATTTTAACAATTTTAACATCAGTTGTCGCGATGTTTTTAAACCAAGCAACTACACGACTTGGTGAGTTGATTTAACACGTATTTTCTCCCAGTCTACTAAGCGCTCAGCACTAATATAGACGAAGATCTCTAAGTTTAATAGTTAGTCAATGACCTACTGCATCATATGAGCTAGTGTTGTTTGCCCCTGTGTGAAAGAGTGCATTTATTTTTATTTTGTCTTACAAAATAATCCTCTGACCAGTATCCTCAGAACTGTATTATCTGAACTGTGTTCTCTGAACTGTATCCACTAAACTGTATCTCCTGAACTTTATCCTCACCGGTATCCTTAGAACAGTATCCTCTGAACTTTATCCTCTGAACTGTATCCTGTGAACTGCATCCTCTTACTGCTTCCAGTTCGTACACGCTGCGTCCACCCGAGCGAGATATGTGCTTGCCGCTGACTACACAAATCATGTACAGGTTTCTATTCGAATTTTCCTTTCGTAATGGTTCTTTCTCTATGTTTGTTGTCCGCGTATTGGCCTCGAGTTGTCTCTCACATAACACATTGAATAAACTATAGTTCTTCACTCACAATATGCATCTCATTACCTGCGCATATATTGACGTATGAATAAACATTCTCAGCGATCTGAACCCGTGGATTCCTGTTAGTCGGATTACATTCTCTATTGTTTAGAGTAGGATTTATAGCAGTAGAATGATAAATTATTTCACTTAACTGGTCCTCAGTTTTAGGTATCTTCCTGAACTCCTATTTAACACTTAACCCAAAAAGTTGAACAAACTTGAGAAAGGCTTGGCATCGATGCCAATTTCACGTGCATAGTGTGAGATTATATTATGCATATGAATTGTTATCTTGATTCAAAGCACATCATTGACATATTGATACAATACTGTTATTAAATCTGTTATTATGAAGGTTGTAGCTCAAGTCTTATGACAGAGGGCTATCCCATACAAGTCGTAGGACACTAAAGGATACTGGCGGAAGCTGGGTAAGGAGAGTGTTGTGCTACTAAGGAAAGTGATAAGCACGACCTTGGATAAGAGTCAGCAAACAATAGCTCTGTATTACCAGGATACTCTAGTAAATATAGAAGCAGTTTTGATAATGCACAAATTATCAAATCCAGTCGTATTCCTAAATAAAGGTTGCAAGCAGTGCTCCGTTCAACTTATCTTCTAAATTCTTTTAATATATATCCAAGTCCCGTTTCACCGTCCGAATTCTTATGAAGGGCCAATAAAACAGAGAAGGAGGAGCCCCTGCCATCGATGGCAGGCTCTTGAGATACTTGACCGCAGCGGCGGACTGGGATAGTCTTCTTATAAAGTAGAAAAGGCACGACAGGAAAACGACCTTCCGTTACAGGCTTTTCTCCTCTGGTTTATTGAGAAGTGAGGGGATAGGTTTTTATTATCTACTATTATCATTTTTTTCTTTTAATAGGCTAGCAATGGGTATTTAATCCTTATGTTTAACACATGAACTTCATTATCAAATAAATTGTTTGAATTAGTGAAACGAAGGTTCAAAATGAGTTCGTCTCAGCCCGCCTCACTGCATTGGGCCACCGGTTCGTACTTCGTGGAGTAATACAATTTAAGATATTATCATCAATGACCGTACAAAAAACGTCCAGTTGAGGTATGGATCACGAACACATGGGTTTATAATATTACGAATAGAGGAGGTGAGGGAATCACGAATACATGGGGTTGGAAAATCAAAATGTGCTAACATATTACAATAATAGGTCCAAAACACTACGATTCGAAGAGCTAAATAGACGACATGAATTATTCATGATACAGAAATACACGAAAATATATCGATAATCCCACAGGACCACAACCTTGGGATCTTGTGCTAATCGCTGCAGTATGGCATTCAAGAGGGACTTGTATACATGTATAAACTAGAAAAAATATTGATTGACATTTCATGAAGCAGATACAGTCGTAGAGATAAGATCCTGCCGGAACCAACCGTACAGTAACACGCCTTTGAAAACTGCTTAGTAGTCAAAGTTATTTGTATTTAAGACGGTCCCGTTCAGCAGCGACTTTATTCTCTTTTCTGCTCATTCCCCCCAAGTCTTAGCACCGTAAAGCACAATTGGGACCACTAACCCCTCATAAAATCCTATCTTTGCTTTCATCCTCAACGTCCTACAGCTCATTACACTCTTCAGTGTACAGATACAGATACAGACACTAGGCCGAAATCCCCCAGCAAGGGGGGTGACCGATGGCAAGGAGCACCTAACACTCTCATACACTCATACTCGCACACCTTAGCTCTTTTGCGCAACAGGGTCCGGCCGGGGACCCCGCAACAAATCCTCCGGGACATGAGTACGGATCGAGGTCAGCGTCGGCAGCTGAGCCCGACAGCGTGACTGGTTTACCACTGCCGCGTCATGATGACCACCCTTTCCCCCGCCCACAACTATCCCTTCTCTCAACGATATGCCTAGGGCGGGAAAGCACATCAGGGCCGCGTCAAAACTCATCCGTCCACTATCATTCTCCACTCACGCCTATCCAGCGCACGCTCTCTCGCTTCCTTCACACTCACGTCTCTTCTTCCTAACGCCTGCTTCACATCATCCATCCACCCAAACTTCGGTCTCCCTCTAGACCTACGTCCACTCACCTCTGACAACACCTTTTCACCAATCTCCCTTCAACCACCCTCACCCTGTGCCCGAGCCATCTCAGAACACGCGAATCAACTATGTCCACTATATATAACTTCTTCGCCATCCCCGTTCTGAGGCAAACCACGTAGTTAGTGAACCTGTCTCTCAGCGACACTCCAGCCATGCTCCTCAAGCATTTCATCTCGAAAACATTCAACTTTCTTCTCTCCTCTGCTCTCACCCGTCAAGTCTCAGCTCCGTACAGCACAGTTGGCACAACGACACCCTCATACAGCCCTCTCTTTGCTTCCATCCCCAACGTCCTGCAGCTCATCACGCTCTTCAGTGCCCCCAACACTTTACACCCTCCTTCAGTCGCGACTTCACCTCAGTAAATTCTGCTCACATCGACAGTCCTCGAGCATCTCATTCCTTTACTTATATCCACGTTCATTCGAAGCTTCCTCTTCTCACACACTCTTCCAAACTCAGACACTTGCCTACATTGCTCCTCCTCTGAATCCGCAACCAGGGCCGTATAATCCGCAAATAGCGACTGTCTCAGCTGCCATCTCTGACTATTCGCTTCCAACAGTTCCAAGCCACGATCCAGCACACTCGAGTTCACCTCCCTGTCCACTCCATCCGTATAGATATTGAACGGCCAGGGAGACATCACGCAGCCTTGTCTCAGTCCCGCTTTCAATGAGAACCTATAACTCACCTCGCTTCCCACCCTGACACATACTCGGCTGCCAACATAAAAACTCCGCACCGCTTGCAATAAATGTTCGCCCACTCCATACAAACGCAACGCCCTCCTTAGCGCTTTCCTGTTAATCCTGTCGTATGCCTTCTCCAGATCCATGAAAGCCCAAAACACGTCTTTTCCCTTAGCAAGGTACTACTCACAGACCTGTCTCACTACAAAAATCTGATCGACGCACACTCTACCACTCCTAAAACCATACTGTTCTTCTCCAATTGCGCAGTCCGTACAGCCTCGAATCCTTTTGATCCGCACTCTCCCGTACAGCTTACCAACCACACTTAACATGTTATACAACTTACATATCGGTTTATATATATATATTTATGTTTAGTCGCTGCTCTCAGTGACTACGGGCCCTGGGTAGGATTCCAAACATATTACTGTAAGCGTAGGATGGTTTCGTTGTACTAAATAACTCCGTCGTGTTGATATCTACATTGATGCCTAGTTTTAAATCTGTACGTTTTGTGTATTTCTTCTACTCGCACGAGAACCGTTGTAAGTGTAGGCCATTTGTGCCTGTCAATTAAGTGGAGACGTCAACATTTCTTGTGTCTGTTAGGATAACGTCTGTCCCGGGTTAGGTTGCGTAGACGAGAGCCTTTGTAAGTGTAAGCCATTTGTGACTGTACAACAAGTGGAAAGGTCAGCATTTCGGTGCCTGCTATATAATTGCATGAGGGCCATGTGTTAATTATAAAAAGAATAAAATAACTTGGGTGCCAATGGGACACCAGTAAATCCGAGGACACGCCCTTTAGCCGTTAGCTAAAGAGGTCGAGCTTTTCTCATTGGACAATTCCAACCTCAAACATAAACGCGAGGCGCCTCCCCTTTTTGTAAGATTTTAAGTGATTGGGTACAGTCAGGGAGGGGCAGAGGGGCCCACGACAGACCAGCCCCGGCGACCACCGCAGAAGGACCTAACGTTGAGTATTGGTGTAGGATCTTTGATCCCTTTATAGTAAAGTCTGTTAGGATTTCTCTGACTCGTTGATTAAAGAACCGTAGCAATTGTGAGTGTTTTATTTTTCTTAGTTACCCAAATCATTAATTAGGTGGTCAATAGTAAGAAACTCACAACATTTGGTGGCAGCGCAGTGAGATGATACTCGTGACCGATACTTAGAAGTAATTGTCTCGTTTTGTGAACTATTAGTATCATCCCCGGTCCCTCGCCTCATAACTTAGAGTAGAGTGACTCAAACCAGTGCAAACTCGCGCCAGCTGCCAGTAAATTAATTAAAGTATTTAAATTGTCAGTGAATATGATGTATTAATTAATGGTTTGGTAGTATTTTTTTTACAATTTCGTGTATTACGTGTATATTGTGTGAAAATTATATTGTATAGCTAAGTGTTAAAAAAATGGTGGAGGAAATGTGTCTTCCATTTGGTGTCGAGATTTCTCTTTAAACGAAAATTACTTTAACGAGTTCAAACTCACAACTGCCGAGTTTAAACATAAATAAAGACCAAAATGGCAAACAGTCCCTGTCTAGGCCATCATGACACGTTACCCTTTCATGACGGGACTGGAGACGTAGTACATTTTTTAAAACACTTCATGTCACGTGTCTCGTTAGAAACTGATGATGAAGCTCTTCAACTTAAATACCTGAAATGTAGCCTAAAGGGGCCAGTGTGGGACAAGTATATTCTGTACCAGAGCGAGTTGGAAACTATTGCTCACTTGAGTGAGTGGCTCAAAAAGCAATACGGCACTACTAT
>SDVV010044853.1:0-10120 GCA_016164225.1 Gammarus roeselii
GGTTGTGGTGCGTGTTTGTGTGTGGGTGTGTGTTTGTGCCTGTCCTGATGTGTTGCTTCTTTGTTGTACAGTGTGCTGTTCTGGAATTTGTTTGTTAATTTTTTTTGTTTTTTTGTTTTGTTCATGTCATGCATGCGGATGGTTCATGTGATAGCCAATAGTGCGCACTAATTCCAGTTCCTATACCTGTGTTAACATTGCTGTTCTCAACAGCATACTGGCGCGCATGGCTGTGCTGGCCTCCCCCGGCTCTGCTGCTCCCCGCTTGATGTGGACCTGCTGGAGGGGGCTGCAAAGGTAAGAGACAAAGGCAAAGGTAAGATCTGCATCACAGGGAAGCTAGCTACACAAGTTTCAAGAAGTCTCTGAAGGTCATTATTACTCCTTAATTGGCTCAGTAACCTGATGTACACCAGTCACCTGTTCCAGCTCTCTCTGCCTCTGGCGCTGCTGCCGCCGTTCAAGCCGTGCTGCACGCTCCTCCTCTGTCAGCTGGCGAGGTGCTGGCGGCTGGCGACCATCTGGCAAAGGCCTGGCATCCGGAGGTGGGGCTTGAGTAGAGTTCACTGCCTGCATGAAGATAGTTCTAAGTAGCTGCTAGCAGAAAGCAGAATGCATTAGATAAGAGTACCAGGACACAAGTGCAGTAGTTAGCATGAAGTTGTACCAAGGATTTAAGGGATTTGAAGGGATTTAAAATTTATTTAGGTATAATGACATGTTGACAAAATAACAGAAATATCACAATACACACATCATACGTACAAAGTCTTCGTCAGCGTGAGCTGTTCTGAAGACAAATTAACAACAAATCAAGTACATCATACAACAACCTTATCAATAGTGATAGTGGGAAAATATCATGATTAAAAACTTCATAACTGCATTGCATTCAGTGAATATTCTTGATGTGCTTTAGTATGAGAGATTTGCCAAAACACAAAAGCTATTGGTCTGTTTTAAGAAGATAAACTGCATGACTTCTTGCCTGTCTTTTGAATTGGGTGGCAATTGGATCAATCAACTGCATACTAGCTCTGTACAGCCCTTGCCCAGTGTCAGCTAATCTCACACTTTATGGGCTTGGTCTGACTGTATTTGTGCTGTCAGCATCAATGCTTCCATTACTTGCTACTGGCTCACCATCTCCACTTGATGCTTGCTCATTTGGAGGAAACTTCAGAAAAAAGGACAGTGATTCAATGAATAACAACCTCAGTCAGTTTGTTTATAGAAACAAATTAATCTTGATGGTATCAATCAGCCCTATAATAAAGCGCAAGTTGTAAAACTACCTCATGCTGATAGAAGAACTGTTCCCACAATATGAAAAATTTAATGAAAGCCATTACAACTTTATAAGAACCAAAAGCATTTTTTTTCTGACTACAATTAGCTTCCTAAACTAATTTGAAAAACTACCTATAAATTCAACTATATGCTTCCATGACAGGGTGGAAAATTCATGGATCAGAATCATATCTTTGGTTAGATTTACCTTTGTATGTCAGTTCCACAAGCACAAATCTGTTGTTAATGAGCTGAAATCATTCAATTGAGCATCCTTTGTGCAATATAAATCAAGTAAATGATAAATTGTAACAGGCTTGGTGCAACATCACATTTGCATCAATCTAATTTTTCCTGTCCTGCAATGTAGCTCAACCCTTGGAACACTGGTGTCTAATTGCTGCACAGCTTTGGTTTTGACACCATACAGCCAACCAGACAGGTTTATGGTTTCAAATCTCTGTGCTGTACTCCAACCATAAAATCTTCCAAAAGAATATTAGTTGACCAACATACAGCAGAAGCCATACAGAAGTTTGTATAGAGGCCTAGACTTGTCACCCTATGGTATAAACATACGATCATAATGAAATTAGCTATGCATTTGAAAATTAGCTGCGGTGACATTATTTTAGGTTATTTACTTCCAGATGACATATCTGTGAAGGATTATTTATAAGTACTTCTTCAAAAAATAAAAATTTAGATATTTCATAACAAAATATGTGCAGGGAATCAATGCTTTCACATACATTTTTTTTTTCCAAAATCCTACTTTCGCAACTAACTACAACATAATCCATGTATTGCCACTAAATTTGGCCACAATCCATTGAAAACTTCAGCCACAGCATTGTAGTTTGCTGAACTTTGATTTTTCAAATCTAAAATTTTCATGGACTTGAAAAACACACATTCACTTTGAATTTCTTTCATAAATTCTCTGCCCACATCAAATTTCTACAAGTAGCTGATACTAACATAAACATGTTCTTTCAAGTCCTGTAGTGAAATAGTGAAATTTCCTACATTTTGGTGCCCAAAAGGGAGGTGCGGGGAATCACCCTGGGTTGTCATCCGCAGGGAATTACCCCGGTCGACACTAGATTGTTAACACGTCCCTCATTCAAGACTGCAAGTAAATTAGAAAAGCATATAAAATGTATATCAGAAGAGAAGTTGTCATCTGATGTCTCTGAACAGTATTATTCTACACCCAAGCGGGTTTGAATTTTACAGGATCAAAAAATTTGGTTTGTCATGGGATATGTTGAATATAATTAAGAGCCTTTCCATCATAATCACTAAGGTATCACAATACTGCCATTGGAAATTCAAGTGCAAGTTGTAATTTCCATGTCCATGTGGGAGTTCATGAAATTAAAGTGTTTCTTGTAGCATGCAAATTGTAAGATGCATTGAACATAGGAATGGACTTCAGAAAGATTAATTTTTCTATTTAGAATTTATTAAAAAGACAATTATACCTACATCTGGAGCAATTAATTTGACAGTTACAGGAAATCTTGATTTCATGTTTGGCCATTGTCTGTTTTGTTGAATAACACATGAGATTTAATGCACTAGATTCACCACCATAGCGTCCTAACAAATTGAGGTCAAGAATAACATGTATGTGTGCCCTATGAGTAAGAACTAAATACCTTAGAATAAAATGTATGTTTGCCTTATGGGATAGAAACACAAACCTTTTCCCAACAAGTTAGTAACATGTGCACCTAATTAAAGTGGGTTAGGGTAGCAAAGATTATAACAATACACTCATATCAGAGCCAGTAAATATATCCATCCAAGTGCGGGCAACATAACACAACACATCAATGTAAAGCTGACCCCAGGGTATCCAACAGTGCCACAGTTTGCAGATTGAGTTTTTTAACCTACTCTTCATGCCATAGTGGTCCTAGCAGGTGAGGGAATAGGGGGTACATGTGCAGCTCCGACAACTTCACTAATGGTTCTGGTATGTTTTAAACATCTTGTGTGCTACCTGGTGTGTTGCGCTAGGAATTTTTTCTCAAATTGGTTGCTACTGTTTAGGAACTGACCATTGTGTTGAGTAAATCAGTTCTTTTTGACAATAACATTTAAACCTGGCTTCCATGCATATATGTACCAACAAGCAGCATGAATAAACTATTACACTACATAGTGTTCAATCTTTTACCCCTATTCATGATCATAATTTGTAACATGAAATTTAGACTTACCTGATCATTGAGTGAAGCATTTTTCTGCTTGTCTGTTCCTGTGTCTTGATTCTTTATTGCATCAGCAGACAAATGATCTTCAACACTGACATGACCATCCATTGCCGAGAAGCTCATGACTGAACTAGTTGGCATAAACACAGCACCAACCAAGATATTTTTTTCTAAATATTCATTTATAAAATTGTAGCTGCTACTAATCCAGTAACTTTTAGCACTGCATGAAGTAAAGCTACTAGCTAGATTCAAAGAAAAATTAGTTACTAAATTCTATGAATACACAAATTAAATATATCAAAAACAGTCTGTGTGTTTTCATCTCTGCATATATGGAGTCAAACTAGCCATGCACCAGGAAAAAACATGAGGTACATTGCTCAATCCACAGGAAGTCAGCCACAAAAAGGGGGTTTTGGACTTAACTGTTGTAAATTTTGCTCATACTTGGTATATCAGTAAATCCACAAGAAAAATGCAGAATTCCAAAATATTAAATCTCTGTAGCTACAAGGTTGCAAAGTTTTTACACAAATTGCCAAAGTTTGAATGAATGTACCAGGATCTTCAAAAGTAGCTACTTGAGCGGCAGCTTTGATTCAAATGTTTTTTCTTTTTGGTCTTGTAAAATTTGATCTTGAAAATTTTGAAGAAAAAATATAAAAATCTGAAAATCTGATTCATTTTTTTTCAAACCTTCTCACATAAGATATCTTGAAGTATCTTGATTTTTTTTTTTTTTATATTACTAGTATTTGAGCAATAGCTATATAGCGTCCGTCGACTGGGGTGACTCCCAGCATTTTGCGCATACTTTAAAATAACTCAAAAAATAGGCGGCTGAAAAACTTCATATTTACGGTGTGTATAGCTACTATAATGATCATGAAGCACTGTAAGTTTCAACATTATATCATCAACCAAAAAGAAGTTATTTAGAAAAAAACGTGCAATGAGCTATGGCCCCTAATTGGGGGTGATTTCATGCACCTTCCATTTACCAATAATTGAAACGCAAATTAAAAGTTTGAGATTACCAATCGAAAAAGCATGCCTATATTAGCATATATCAGTTGCTTAAAATAAAATGTGAAGTAAAATATTACGTCTGTGACAGGTGTTTTTGATGCTTGTCTTTTGCTGCCGTCATACCCCACTATTGAAGGATTTCTTTCCCGATTTCGCCACGGGAAACTAAGTTTTTCTTCAATAATTGCAATCAAACTCTACTGGAAGTTATTTTTCCACATCCTAAACTAATTATGACCCTGAAGTATTGGTAAACGAGCAAATATTATGGAAAACTATCTTTTTAATAATACAATACAACATGTGAAAAATGTAATTCATCAATTCTACAGCAAACTTGTTGCATTAACATGAATAAAAGTCATGCTAGGTAAGGTATTGTTATCTTGATATGAAAATGTGATAAAAAATATCGTTTCTGGGGATCAAACATAAGTTAACTCTAAGGCCTAGACTTGTCACCATGTGTAATAAACATTGGGTTATTATAAAATTAGTTACGCATTTTGAAATTAGCTGTGGTGTCATTATTGTGCTTCATTTCCTTCCAGATTTCATTATATGTGCAAAAAATTGCATTCAACTACTTTTCATTGGAGAAAAACGAAGATATTTGATAACAAAATGGGTGCGGGGAATCACCCCAATCGTTTTTTCCCCTGGGGCGACTCCCGGCAGTTGTATATTTGTACATATTTACAAAAGTTAACATTTCTTTCCTAAATCCTTCCTACACAACAAACTACATCATATTCCGAGTATCATTACCAAATTTGGCTCTAATCCAATGGGAACTCTAGACACAGCATAAAAGTTTGCAGAACGTCGATTTTTCCAAACCAAAATTATCAGGGCCCTGAAAAACACACCTTCACTTTGGCGATTTTTCATAAATTGTGTGCGCGTATCGAATTCCTACAAGTAGCTGATACTTACTAACAAAGATCTGCTCTTTCAAGCCCTGTAGTCAAATGGTGACATTTCCGACGTCATGGTGCCCAAAAGAGGGGTGCGGGAAGTCACCCCGTGTTTTCGACAGCGGGGAGTCATGCCGGTCGACGCTATGTGAACCAAATGCTTATTTTTAAACAATTAAAGCTAAAATGCACCAGCTGAAATAAAATGTCAGACTTTGCAAACTTACACTTCCATTACCAAATGACAGAGATGTCAAATTGTACCATTTGCACAGGAATAACATGATAGTTAGGTGAAGACAAATGTATATGGAGGTTAATTACTGGTACGTAATTTTTTTAATATTTTCCTATACAAAATGAAATACTAAAACTTTTTATTTCTTGACAGATCATTTTTTGGCATAAATGGAGTCTAGGATAAATAAATTTCATCTAGGAAGACAGTGTACTGATCCTTCTGCTAAACCTAATGAGCAAGTGATAAAGGATTATGGAAGGTGTCAGAAATAGTTGTTACACAATTCCCATAATATAACTGGGTCAGCAGCCATCTATCATGTAGCAAAACAGTGTAAGACAAAACTTCAAATCCTGACAGCTAAAAGTTCTGCAGAAGTTCATGTCACCTCATCTGAAATAAAACTTGAAGATAAAGCAGAGCCAATGGATAGTGAATAGGACCACCCTGTGTGACATACTGACTAAGACAGGAATAAGTGAGAAAATAGTTAATATCACCAGGAGCATGTATGAAAGCACATGGGCAGTATGCAAACTGTGGTAGCTAGAGACTGGATGGGTAAGAAGCATAAATGAAGCGAGACAATTGTGGCATTTTGATGCCGCTACTGTTTGGATGAAACACAGAATAACTGACGGTAAGAATCAAGAGATCTGGCCTTGGTACATGAGTTGAAAATCAACAACCAAGTTGTTAGCTGTGTTTGTCATCATGAGTGAGAGTAGAGACCAGCTACAATGAATGATTGATGTGAGTGGATATGTAATGGATTTTCAGGTTTGATTTTAGTGATGAGAAAGCCAAGTTATTGAAATATTTGGAGAAGAGGGAGATGCACAGTCAAAATGGTAACTGGGAGATGTTGAAATTGGGTGTACAACAGAATAAAAGTACCTTGGGTGCTGGATGACTGAGAATGGGTGTGAGAAGTCAAAGACAGAGAGGATGTTCCTAGCAAAACAGTGGTGGGGTAGGCTAGGTAGTGCGGCATGCTTCAGAGCAAGCCAGTATAAATGCTTGAGAGGGTTATGGACAAGCATGGCTGTCCCTGATATTATGTATGGAATGTATATCATTGAGATGGACAGAGACTGAGCTAGCAAAACTAGATGTGACACAGAATAAGGTAGGTTGAATGACTCTTGGAGTAAGCAGATTGGTTGGGGTGGAAGCAATCAGAGGTGAGATGGGATGGAGTCTGTTTGGGGAACAAGTGACAAAATCAGTGCTGGCATACAACGTGAGACTAGACAGAAGGAGTGATGCAAAGTGGCCAAAGAAGGTGATCAAATGTAATAGTAGGCAGAGCAAGTGAGAAAATTACTGCAAGATGTTGAAGCACATCAGGATTGTCTGGAAAATGGTGAATGAACATGGCAAAGGGAGAACCTGGCAAAGGGAAGAAAAAGGTTGACACTCAAGTGAAATAGATTGGGCTGGAAAAATTTGAAATCAATGCTCAAGTGGTATGAAAAGAAGCCCAAAACAAAATTTGAAAGATGGTATGATGGTCAGCTGGGACTCAATCTCTGGAGGTGAATGCACAAGCATACAGGCGGGCAGATAATGGCACTAGAGTATGCATGCAATGAGTCAAAAGTAGATGAAACAGTAGAACACTTGGTACTGGAATGTCCTAGGTGTGCAGAGGAGAGAGCCAAGATGATGAATGTAGTGAATGGAGCAACTGACCTAAATGAGTGGACTGAACATATGGAAAAGGAGGACCACAGAATGTACTTACTCCTGGGACTAGGTAATGAGAAGAAACAATGTGTGAAAGAGGCAGTGCAAGTGTTCTTGGAGAACAAATGGTCCAAAAGGGTGAGAATTGCAGTGTTAGCTATCCAACCAGCAGTACTTTAACCCTACTGAAAGCATGTAGTGAGAATCCTCACTACAAATTCTTAAAACTAAAAAATTAACTATTTATCGTCTTTGCACGAACTTAACCGTCGAGCTATGCTTCAAGGAGACCATTTCCTACTCTCTGAGAGGAAAAAAAATTAACATTCATTGATAACAAGTGGAATAAACAAAGAAAATAGTTAAATAATGTATAGATGCTGTTGCGAGAGGCTTCTCTCTTTGCCCAGCGTAGCCACAAAATGAGAGCAGGCAGCGCTTTGTGTGACGTGACACAGGATCGACCGGCAGTCACCGTTCAGCAGTAGTCATATAAGGTTATGCTCAGCCTTGGCTCTCTTGATTGCAGGGTGCTGCACTGACTCCGCTCTCTTTTGTAATCCGATTGCTGTTGCCGTTATAGCTAGAAAATCGTTATGAATTGAGAAGATTCGATTCAAAGTGCTTGACGATGATGACCTGTAAACAGGAAATAACAATGATGTGATGTTAAGATAGAGTAACAAAAATCTAGAGGCTAATAACAATGCAATAACATCGAGTATCATGGATGAACCCAGAGATGATGTAGTGAATCCGGACAGTCGGCACAAAACTATGACACAGAACAGAAAAGTTCCATAGCATTGATTTTGCTCGATGAGCTAAACTTCAATGCTGTTGAAGATCCAGCTACCGAAGTAAACTATACTGTAATGATGGATAAAAAGTACAAGAATGAGCCAGGAAAAACAATAGACTAAGAATTAGACAGGAAAAAAAAAACAATACACAATTCGACCAACAGATGAGGAAAATGCTGCTGAGAATATCATCACGACCAAGCCACAGATGAAAGTGGGTGCCCGTGATGCTGTGACGCCCTATGAAACATGGAATTTCTTCTCCTTTGATGAGATGTTGTACAAAATTATTCAAGGAACAAATATGAAGATTGCTGCTACCATTGCTACCGTCCAACTGCAACCTGAAAACCCGTTGCTTCCTCATGAGAAAATAGTGGAATTGACAGAGATGAGAGCATTCATTGGTCTGTAGTACCTTCATGGTCTACAAGGGTTGAATCATCAAAGCCTTTAGTTGCTATTCTCTGATGAAATGGGCCCTCCTGCCTTTAGCGCTTGCACATCATCTAAGCAATTTTAATTCATCCATTCACATATTTCCTTCGACGATCTAACTGCTAGAACTGAGCAATGGAAGTATGACAGGTTTGCTGCAATAAGAGAATTATTCAACAACGATTGCAGTTCTGCTCTAAATTCCTTCTTTTTTTTATCTCTCGATGAGACTTGAACAATATTTTCGTAGCAGCTCTCATTCGGTAGAATAAAGCAAACCATGATTTTTTTATATTGCGCGAAAAAAAATCCACCTGAGAAATCATGCAATCAACAATAAATTTGTTATTGTTTATGTCAGAGGCATAGTTACAACTATCAATAGTCATGGATTTGCTCAAAATTTCTACAAATAGATTATTTGCAACTGAACTTCATGATCAGTGAAATCAATTTTGTTACATTGAACAACATAATGGATAGAGCTAGGATATTTAGCAAAATGTTTCAATGAACACTGAATGACCATTCAGACTGTTCCAGTTATCCATGAACGGTCATTCAGACAACAGTTTTCTCTTGTCAGGTCCCTCTCGCGGCAAAGGAAGAGAGCAGCACTACTCGCTCTCTCCTGACAGGGCTGCCAGAGGCAGCGCGAGCATTTCAACAGTAAATTGTTTCTTATATTGCTTCAATATATTATTTATGTGTGTCCTTGAGATTTTAATTCATGCTGAATATGATGGTAAATAGTTTGTGTGCATATTAGGCAAGAAATAATGGCGGTACTTATAAAAACAACAAAGTTATGACCTTGAATGCAATGTGTAGTGCAACATTGCACTACATGCCTGGCTAGCGTGACGCTCGAACATGCCTTTAGTAGGGTTAAGATACCATAGGGTATCTCACCCCACAAAGTATGAGAGCCTGACTGGGGAGGTCTCTTACCTTTGCAGCCCCCTCCAGCAGCGCTACAAGCAAGTGAGGAGCAGCAGAGCTTGGGGAGGCCAGCACAGCCATGCACGCCATTTTAATATTGAGAACAGATATGTTAACACAGGTATAGGAACTGGAATTAGTGCGCACCATTGGCTATCACACAAACCATCCAAATGAATGACGAAAGAATTAATAAATAAATTATAGAACAGCACACTGAACAACAAAGAAGCATATGAAGAACACACGCACACACACACGCACACGTACACACACATGTACACACACACGTACACGTACACACACACGTACACACACACACGTACATGTACACGTACACACACACATACACGTACACACATGTACACGTACACACACATGTACACACACACGTACACACACACATACACGTACACACACACGTAAACACACACACACACGTACACACACACGTACACACACACGTACACACACACACGTACACACACACACATACACACACACACACACGTACGTACACACACACACACGTACACACACACA
>SDVV010044854.1:0-10120 GCA_016164225.1 Gammarus roeselii
AGTTTGACCTCCTCGTTCCACCACTCGCAGCCTTTCCTCCTGCACCCGCCCACACGGCGCACACCACACACCTTCTTCGCACATCTCAGCAACGCATCCCTTAACGTCTCCCATTCTTCCTCCACATCTCTCAGATCCTGTCCTCTCATGTTGTCATATTCTTCCTTCAACGCCTGCTGGAACTCCTCGGCTCTACTTTTCACATTCAGTCCACTCACTTTTACTACCTCTCTTCCTCCTCCCACTCGTTTGTTGCCCTTCTACTTCTGCGCTCCACTCTTAATCTGCCTTCCACCAGCAGATGGTCAGACACTCCTACACCCTCCCCTCTCGACACCCGCACATCCAACAGCCTCCCCACCACTCTCCTCGATATCAGCACAAAATCCATCAGTGCTCTCTCCACCATAGCACCATGGGCCATCCTCACCTATGTGAACTTGTGAATATCTCGCTTCTTGAACAAACTGTTCCCAACCACCAGCTCCTGCTCCATACACAGACCTATCAGGTTTTCTCCACTGTCATTTCTACCGGGAACGCCATACCTTCCTATCGCATTCTCCACCATTTCATCTCCAACTCTCGCATTAAGGTCACCCAGTACAACTCCATGGAAATGACCTCCAAAACTCTCAATACACTCGCTCAAGTCAGTCCAGAATTGCTCCCTCTCCTCTTCACTCCTCTCGCTGCCAGGTCCGTAAGCACTCACAAATGCCCATCTTTCTTCGCCTAACTTAACTTTCACCCACATCAATCTTGGGGACACCTCCTTCCATTCGGTAGCGCTACTAGCCAACCGATCGCTCAATATCAATACCACACCTTCTCGTGCCCTACCTTCCTCCACACCAGACTTTCTTCCACTTACAACACCAAACTCACATTCGCCCTTACCTTTCAACTTCATCTCACTCAGCGCCAACACATCTAACTTCCTCCTTACAAACATCTCGCCAATCTCCCTCCTCTTTACATCCCTCGTACTACAGCCACGCACATTCAGCGACCCTAACAATAGGGTTTGGAGAGGCCTGTGCCTCTCCTACCCCCGCTCGTCTTGCCGTCTTCGAGGAAAGGTTTTTACAGAGAACGGGATTCCTAGCCCCTTCGCTCAGCCCCGTTTGTCGCCTCCTACGACACGCTGGGGGTTGCGGTAGCGCGATTCTACTCCCGGCTACGGGGCGCCTCTTTAGTCGCCTTCTACGACACGCGGTGGATACGGTAGCACGATTCTAAAGCCCCGGCTACAAGGCGCCAGCCCCGGCCACAAGGCGGGGCTGGCGCCTTGTAGCCGAGGGAACTCAACCAAACTAGCACTTTCAGCTATAAACTATGAATCAAATAAAGACATTGATTGAACGCGTTACCATCGTTCTAGCACTGTTGTTAGGTACCATTGACCAATAAAGTAGCATCATACTTAAATTTTAATGAGAACTAATGGACAGGACTCTGAGATGGGCGCACTGAACCGGGATCTTTCTTTTTAATTTTATTTTGGGTGGAAAAGTTTATTTCACATTGTTGATTAACACCAGCCATGCAGTCAACAAAAAAGCACAAGGAACCATCTAAAATCGTCCACTTAAATGGAAGTTCTGGTAAATTTCAAAGGGACCAAATGGGAAATGGAAACATGACTAAAATTCTCTATAGTTTGGATAAAACCAAAACTAGGCACAAACATTCGTAGAAAACAGTTCGAGAATTTTGGCACTCGACGGCGTACCGAGTTTAGGAGCTGATTCTGGCCCGGGCCTCGGTAGGGACATTCGAGAAATAGACAGATTTTTCTTTTACGATTATAAATACCCGAAGGCCTCGAAAAGATGCTTCCATCATTTATTTCCTAAGGCCCCCAATGATAGGGAGACCCATGGCACCAACACTCGCCAGGGGTTGTGGCATCCAACCATACTACTGCCTCTTCCAGCCCTGCTGGCGTTACGGCCTACCCCCTCTACCTTAACATAGATCCGATCTATAACTCTCCGAGTTGATAGGCTTACAAGCTATTTGAACACTCGAAGCGCTGCCACGTTGCACAGCAAGTCCCAGCCGCTGCTTAAACCAGAACGTTACGCGAGGATCTCCGGAGGCGCCAGATAATCGTCGGCCGATGTCGCGGATCAGGAGGCTGCTGGACTTGCCGATAACGCCGGTCTTCTCTATAGCGAAGGGCTCGAAAAGGTAACAGTCACGAAGAGGTTGATACTTATGTTTTTTTTTGTTCTCTGCAGCATTGACAGCTCTGATAGCCTCCGTAGAAGTGCGAGGCAAGTGACTTGTCGCAAAGTTGTCTACGCAGGTACAATCCCAACAAAGGTTTTTCCCTCTTGATAAGGGAAAGACTAACGCCGTAAGGTTGCTTGCCGTCAACTCGATCGATAGCGGGCTCACGGATCGTACCAAGGTCAACTTTACGTAGAGCTCGTTCAATTATGTCATTCAGAGCCAAATGTCTGGGATATCGACCCCCGCCATAAAGTCAGGAGAGCGCGTGAGTGCCTGATTCATCCATACGCTGATCACAGCGGCAGAGCTGCGGTAACACACCGGTGCACCGACTCTGAGCGACAGAGCAATGCGAAGCCAGTCAGGGTCCAGTAAAGTACCAATCGGAGCAGCAGGAATTACTTCTAACCAAGAACCGCTATCGGCACAAAAAGCCACCAGGAGACCAGCTTTACGTTTTAGAATCTATCGTCTCGAGTAACAGACCTTCCAATGTTATCCCTACTCCTTCACTGTCCCAAGACTTCTGGATGGCGCAACAGTCATCCTCTGGTGCGATCACTTCTTCACAATGCCTTGCCTTCCATGCCAACACTGCCACCGGAAGTCAGTAAGACTGCGCTAAAACGTTAACGATTGACAGAACGGCTTCAACTAACGGACCGACCGAGTGATAAGATGAGATGAAGCTGGGCAGGGCGATACCCTGTGCCATGCGAATGCCCAAACAGCCAGAACTGACTGGGAGAGTGACTTGCTTCCATGAGAAATCTGAAAATGAAATGTTCGTCATTGTTGAGAAATAATCTCGAACTGATTCGTCGAATCTGGCTAGGTTATTTTCATGCAGGTATGTGTGAGCAGCCCGCAAAAGATACTAGAGTTTGGGAATAGCGCTTGGTGTGGCTTCATCAAGCTCAGTCGAGAAACCATCAATTTAAGGTCATCAATTTTGCCTTCAAGTGCTTCAGGTATGGCATGGACTGAGATTGGTGCGCCATGAACGGTGCTACGTTTGACAGACACAATTTTGATATCAGGGATCACTTCGCGGAAAAATGTCTCTGTGATCTTCCTGGAGGCAAAGTCCGAAGTGTTAACATAGATCAACTCGCACTTTTGCCCTTTCATGTCCAAGCCTATTTGGTTTAACTTTTCTTGTAAGTCGCGGAATTCCGTTAAAACTGTATCCGGCTCCCCACCGAGCGTGGCGTCATACAAGTACCAAATGTTCAATTCTGAAACGGCACTACGCGCAATTTGATCAACGTCAAGGGAAAAGAGGGCGAACCCCATGGGGTCCCCCTGTTGGATACCAGTTGCAGAGAGGATTGTTTCGTCGCCAAAAAACAGCAAAGAATGTTCGGAATATGCTTGCCATAGGAGTCGATACAAGCTAGAAGTGCGCTCGCTAGCAGCTTACAAGAAAACGTCACGCCGAATACAGTTAAACGCGTTCTTTAAATCTAATTTAAGAACGACACGATTTGGTAGGGCGTTGGCGATGTAGCGTCGCGTTGCATGCGCATCCGCCTCGCAGCCTCCTTTAGTGGCAAACCCTAGTTGAACCGGTCGGAATTGATTGACCAAACGATTTGCGAACTGAGCACAGCCTATCTTCGTTGCTAACCGGCGAAGGTTGTTTCCAACAGCAATGGGGCGGATACCCCCGTGTTTCTCCGATCGGGTGCAAAGTGAGGCCACAAAAAACACCCTTCTTGCAAAGGGAGGGATTTCACCTTGAAGTGTGAGGTTGATACACTCTGTGAGAGTTGAGGCAAAATTGACTTCTGCACCACCAGCATTCTTTTTCAAGAGTGACTCAAGGTGACCGTGTCTGAGACCATCCGGACTGGCTCTAGAACCTCGTGGAAATGACTTTATCACCTTCAAGACATCGTCAACCGTAGCGATAACTGGAGATTCCAGATCATCGTCAGAGGAGGTGCTGGAAGTGGGATGTCCGCTGGGCTGGGCGGATGTTTATCGCGCAAGGCTTGTAAAGTTTCTGGCCAGAAAGGGGCTAGTACCTCGCTGGAAGAAGCAACCCGAACGGCCCCACGTAGGTCGAAATCTTCAAACCTTGCATTGACAGTTGCTTTCAATCGATCATCTGAGTTTTGTCTGGTAAAAGAAGCGGTGGATTGATCGGCAGGCTCTCAAGAGGGCAACACGGGCAAGTCCCCTCTGTCCATAAATTCCCTCTATTGAAGACGTACTCGCAAAGTCAGTGAAGGCTGTTTTGTGTCGGAGAAGTTGGTATTGGGACGCCGCAAGCCCCAAAAGCTGAATGCCATGAGTCTGGCCTAAGCGAGGGGAGTTCGCTCACGAATGCAGTCACTCAATAGTGAATCAAGTGCTTCTGCCACTTGAATGACCACGCCTTTCGGGATTTTTTGTTCAAAACTTTGATGTAGTGCTGACATTTGCCACTGTATGGGTCAAAATCAATGGAACCTTCCTCTCTTAATGGTACTAGAGGTTGGGTCGTCGGGGTGCCGATACAGCGGGAGCAATACCCGAACTCTGCATTTATAACTTTGAGAGCGTTCATTTTTACACATGACATAGGATAATATTTGCGGCAATTGGAGCAAGAAATTACATTTTTTTCTTCCATTAGTGCTTTTGCAGGAATAAAAATAGTTTCTGTAATTATCAAGATCAATTTCGCTGGTGGGCACCGTGAAACCACCTGACTAATCTGAAGTGGAGGCTGTTGGTATGACAGCATTGGAGATGTCAGTAGGAAAATGTGCAGACTGAGCCATCTGTGACGGTACGGAAGATGCCGCTGCCTCTGCCGTGGTCAACGAACCAGTGAGCAGAGCCCGCGAGCATGTTTGTTTCGAGACGGGGGAAAAAAATCAGCAATGTTGTCGGTTGGAGCGACCCCACTTACAGCGACTCCACCAACACTAAACCTACCTTAAAAAGCTTATCGCTTTCGGAAAACACACCGGACTATACGAAGCTGTCTAAACCCCAAACACCTTTGCAAGTGAGGCGGTCTCTCCACCCCATTACGCTAAGAGATAACAATACATTTACGAAGATACGCGGTAACTCTTTACTCTCTTGTACGCGCTAGTACGCAAATGTGCCACAATTGAACTATGTACTTGATTTCATATTGACAAGACTAATATTTTCGCACGCGAGACCGTGCGAACTTACCTGAATCAATGACGGTCGCGCCCTACGGGGAGCCTTTTATGACTCACGTTGAGGCTCCGGTGGAAATGAGGCTCAAATCTAATAAAATCCACTAACACTGTCAACCAGGGCAAGGGAGTCCGCACTGACTGCGCCTGGCGTCGCGGTGACGTCTGCATCCCGCCGAGTGCGTACTGAAGCTAGTGCAAGCATCCCACTGACGACCTCAAAAGTCTTCGGTTGAACTGTGCACGGCTGGTCTGGCTGGTTATGGCTTACGCGGTCCGGTTGGTTTGCACAGTTAGCGGAGCAGAAATTAACACCACCGGATACTCTGTCTTTAAAACCGCGACAACCATTCAAATTACAAGCGCCTACAGTGCAACGGCAACAACGACCTAAATTATTGGCCATCGCGAAGAGGGCGGATATTTGAACAGTAAAATTTAGGAACTAAGAGTTACTGACGAAGTCATTACGCCGATGAAAGAACAGGTCATGTAAAGAGAAAAAAGCTATACTGAGACAGGTGTTACATTCAGTTGAGCAACTTGCACATGCGGTTAGCCTATGATCATTGTCTTGTGCGCTGTGAATTAAATTCGGTTTTCCTACATGTGACTGCCTTAAAAATGTGTATTGGATGTGTATTGGAATGTGAAATGGAAAGGGAAGCTGAAAAAGAAGATGCGCCGCGAGGGAAAGCAGTCACATTCTGCTACGCTCCTCATTTTCGTGATCAAACGTTAGAAATTTAACGCTTGATAGCGTTCAGCATAATACTGTTCGACTTGTGAACTGCTCGCCTATCCTTCGGTGCAACATTTAGCGGCATCTGTGTTAACACCGCCGAATTTTCGTGTGTCACTGCAAAATAAAACTCATCGACCAGCCTTGGCACATCTGGCAACCCTGCGCTGTTGGTGCTCGACAGAGACATTGAGGCTATTGCTTGTGTTTCGTGAAGGGGTTTGAGTGCTTTGAAAGTTGGTATGATTACAACTGAGCACGTTGACTAGGCGATGGATCAGATAAGGTGATATGTAATTACTTTTAACAGCGGTTCATATTATAATATTTGTAAGGCTAGGTCTAATATTATTTGGTTACAATGAAATAACAGAAAACAACCAACCAATTCTCATAGATTCTGCGTTAGGCGATGTTCTCACTTAAGATTAAGACATCATACATTTTAGATCGTTTTTCCCATCATCAGGAGGTGTTGAATGCAAAGAATGGATAAAAATGTTTCTGCCCTGTAATTTTGACGCCACTCTTGATCATCTGGCTGTATTTTTGCCTCCATTAGCTATACCTTTGAGCATTGATACCAAGAATTATCACCCGCCCATTTTGGATGACCAGGTACACCCTATGACTCGAACACTCACTTCCAATGAGGAAGTGCATCCTCCAGGACAAACTCATTCATTTACACCGCAGAATTGTGAACTTGAACACGCAGACGTCACCTGCGCGTCCGTCACATGATAAAGAATTTGTTGTAGTATTACGAGAGCAGCAAGTAAGCCACCGATTCCCTTAGGGGCGGAAACAAGTTTTACTGAGGAAATACTCACAAATCTCTGGACGCAGTGAATGTAAGCTGGACAATCCGATTCCGCGGTGGACAAAAGATGTTCCAGAGTGGTTCTCGCGGTGCTAGAACAATTTTCCAGTGGTGGTTTTGTGTCCGAACCTGTAACATTAATTATAATGTTGAAGAGATATTTGCATAGCGAGAGTTCATTGAATTATTATCGTAACCAGTCGCATGTTTCCTCCAATAACATACACGCCCGTTGCTGAGCGGCGCTAATAAACACTTCGAAGGGTTCCTATTATAACGTGTAAACACTTTGAAGGATTTATATTTCAGCGTGTGAACACTTCGATGGATTTTGACTTTTACGTGTGAACACTTCTAAGGAATTATATTCTAACGCATAAAGACTTCAAAAGTTTTCTATTCGAGCGTGTAAACACTTCGTAGGATTTCTAGCCTAACGTGTAAAAAGAAAAATGTAACATAAGAAAACTATTAAATAAAAAACATGGATTGTAATATTATACCGTGGATCAAAATAAATGGATAGCATTTCATAGATCAATTTATTGTTTGAGGTCGGTTTGCTGAATTGATCCGCAATATTCAACCAGAAAATGTTGAAAACAAGTGAATAAAATAAGTTAATTGAATGATTAGGCTAAGGAAAGTGTCCGTTAGTGTTTGGTGAGGATCAAATATGCAGAAAATAAGTCACAATAGTAATTTTCAGCTCTTTAAATGTTCATTATCTACTTAGAAGCTAAAAATGTGCAATAATTCGAAGGCTAACTGCATTCCTCGATCGTCAGGCACGATAAAAAAAAGTCTTGTAAAATAAAAATGTGAAACGAAATCCAAGTTAAATTTTTTATAGTTGGAAACAAACTAATATCATACATCAATCAGTGAATAACAATTAAACTACTTTGGTCAATTAATGGGACACGAACAAGTACGTTTTCGTGATAGAAACTGGCTATTCAAGAAAGAAGGAGTTGGTATCTTCGATTACAAGTAGATGATAAATAAGACACGAGGGAAATAACATCCCAAAAATGTACTGTGCAAATTTGATAAAGGTAAATGATATAAATTTGCATAATCAATTGTTAAAAAAATTGGTAAACGGTGCATTAATTCCCATCGATCATGCGATTGTGAGATAAATGATTGAATATAGCACAGTTTCATGTTCATTAGGTCTTCTTTAGCTAAGTTACGACCTGCCTCATAGCATACTTTTCAGGCCAATCCGCATATGGAGATGGCACAGAAAAGTATGTTGTTCAGATATTTGTACCCCTCTCACGCTACTCAAAGAAAGCTTACGACTTAGCCTTACAATAATGTATAATCTTAAGTACATACCAGCATGAGATGACAGTCTAAGCACCAAGGGAGAGCTTACATTTTCCCGGGGAGTTCCAGTTCACTTTATTCGACAAATGAGGAATGTGTCATTTCCTCCCCTTCCGCCATTTAATTAACTGAAGCGTTGTCGTGAGGCGGAGATGGCCGCATTTATTATCTGCTTATACATAGAAAGGAACGATCAGTGACCTTGGAGTCAGGGACATGGGGACGCTTTATGAGAGAATAGCAGCAGTCGTGGACACAGGGGAAGAAGGGGTTCGACAGCCGCTTGATAAGGGGACGCCAGCGGCCTTTGACATACGGACTCAAGATCACAGATAGCCGCTGATGAAGAAAAGCATCAGACTTGGGCACGAGAACACCGATAGCCGCCTAATCTGAGAACCCCATCGGCCCTGGACGCTGTACCAAAGGAACGCTGACATGCAGCCACTTGATGAGAGCACAGCAGCAGCCATATGCAAGGAAAACACGACACCGAACGACACCAGCGGCCTTAGACACAAGGACATCGACAGACACCAGCGGCCTTAGACACAAGGACATCGACAGACACCAGCGGCCTTAGGCACAGGGACACCGACAGACACCAGCGGCCTTAGACACAGGGACACCGACAGACACCAGCGGTCTTAGACACAAGGACATCGACAGACACCAGCGGCCTTAGACACAAGGACATCGACAAACACCAGTGGCCTCAGACACAAGAACATCGACAGACACCAGCGGACTAGACACAAGGACACCGACAGACACCAGCGGCCTTAGACACAAGGACATCGAAAGACACCAGCGGCCTTAGGCACAAGGACATCGACAGACACCAGCGGCCTTAGACACAAGGACACCGACAGACATCAGCGGCCTTAGTCACAGGGACACCGACAGACACTAGCGGCCTTAGACACAAGGACACCGACAGACACCAGCGGCCTTAGACACAAGGACATCGAAAGACACCAGCGGCTTTTGACACAAGGACATTGAAAGACACCAACGGCCTTAGACACAAAAACACCGACATACACCAGCGGCCTTAGACACAAGGACACCGACAGACACCAGCGGCCTTAGACACAAGGACACCGACAGACACCAACGGCCTTAGACACAAGGACATCGAAAGACACCAACGGCCTTAGACACAAGGACCCCGACGACACCAGCGGCCTTAGACACAAGGACATCGAAAGACATCAGCGGTCTTAGGCACAGGGACACCGACGACACCAGCGGCCTTAGACACAAGGACACCGCCAGACACCAGCGGCCTTAGACACAAGGACACCGACGACACCAGCGGCCTTAGATACAAGGACATCGAAAGACACCAGCGGTCTTAGGCACTGGGACACCGACAGACACCAGCGGTCTTAAGCACGGGGGCACTGACAGACACCAGCGGCCTTAGGCACAGGGACACCGACAGACACCAGCAGCCTTAGACACAAGGACACCGACAGACACCAGCGGCCTTAGGCACAAGGAGACCGACAGATACCAGCGGCATTAGGCACAGGGACACCGACAGACACCAGCGGCCTTAGACACAAGGACACCGACTGACACTAGCGGCCTTAGGCACAGGGACACCGACAGACACTAGCGGCCTTGGGCACAGGGACACCGACAGACACCAGCGGCCTTAGGCTCAAGGACACCGACAGACACTAGCGGTCTTAGGCACAAGGACACTGACAGACACCAGCGGCCTTAGGCACAGGGACACCGACAGACACCAGCGGCCTTAGGCACAAGGACACCGACAGACACTAGCGGCCTTAGGCACAGGGA
>SDVV010044855.1:0-10120 GCA_016164225.1 Gammarus roeselii
GCCCTCCAGCATCCACGCCCTCCAGCATCCACGCCCTCCAGCATCCACGCCCTCCAGCATCCACGCCCTCCAGCATCCACGCCCTCCAGCATCCACGCCCTCCAGCGTCCACGCTCTCCACCATCCACGCCCTCCAACATCCACGCACTCCAGCGTCCACGCTCTCCAGCATCCACGCCCTCCAGCATCCACGCCCTCCAGCGTCCACGCCCTCCACCATCCACGCCCTCCAGCATCCACGCCCTCCAGCATCCACGCCCTTCAGCGTCCATACTTTCTAGTATCCACGCCCTCCAGCGTCCATACTCTCCAGCATCCAAGCCATCTTCCAGCTCTGGAATGCACTCCATAATTGCAATCGATTTTTCCCCTATTAGTTGGAGTGCCATTACCTAGAACAAACAAGAGCAACAACTCGAGCACTCTATAGCAGCGCAGCAAATATCATTCCACGCAAGAAGGCAGACAAACTAAGCATTCTGTACCACCTTACAACAGCAGGTTCATTCCTCTTATGATTTGGCAAGAATTATAATGTTATATGAAGAAGTTTTGACTAGAGCCGGGAGGTCTTTCTCAGGGAATGCTAATGCACTAGACTTTCCAATACGATTTTACCTCTCAAACGGCTTCAACTTGAAGTTTCTGCAGACCCAAGTCATCCCGACTCCAATGCAATTTGCACGGTTCTGAAAATGGAATAGGGAAGTTCTCTCGAATCATGACGTTGTAATAATTGATTTTCTTGATCGTACCGACCAAATATCTCAATATAACAAGGAAAAAAGAGAGGGAACAAGATGCCAAATACGCTTGGATATTTTCATTTCCTTTTGCCGTTGTTAGTGATTACCAAATTCGGCACAAGCTAAGAAACTCATGAAATCTCATACAAAGATTATTGGGAAACGTAGGGCGATCTAAAACACTAGGATTATAATAAAATCGTCGACAAGGCACGCATAAACGCGTCTGAACTCCACACCGGAGATAAACTCATTACCATCAGCGGGTCAAACAATTTAGTTCCGGCAAAGTCAGGTCTGCCAGACCCCCATTCCACGGTTGCTCCAAAACAGCCCGAACCTGCGCCGGAACAGTTCCCGAAATGGCACTGCAGAAGTCGCCGCGAACGAAAGACAGAAGGTTTACCAGTACGAGATAACATTGTAGTCTTGATGCAGCACTTGGCAGATCAAACAAAACAAGCGGACTCGGAACGAGCAACGGAAACCAAACCGTTGAAGGCGGTAGTCACATCCTTTGTACTGGCAGAGATCACTGCGCCACAAATCAATACGAACCCGCGTAATATAAAATAAAAGTGATAACAACGATAAAACGAATCATAATAAACAATGCATGTCAAGAAGTGTAACTGTCGGTACCACAAAATATTTCCGAATAAACTCTAGAAGTCTCAGACACAAAATCGACGAATGAAATTCCTTAGAATAAATGAAAAGATCGGCATAATTGCAATCACAGAATCGTGGATAAATATGATTAATAGACATTATCTACAGGCGAATTGACTTTAATTCGTTACCCACTACTTCTCTAACCTTGTTAGACCCGAGAGAGTAGAGGAGTGTTGTTCCTCGTACAAATTCTCTACAAATTCTCATCCAAGCAGCAGATACGACTTAGTGTTTATTCAAGAAGTCGAATAAAATAAAAAGTGTCATATCACTCTCGTCTACCGCCCCCCAAAGAGCACGATTGCAGATGATATCGATATGTACAACCTGCTCGCCTGTGTCGTCACCACACAAAACAGAGCGCTTGGAGACTTCAATATTTTTGACCTTGATTGGGAAACAGACGAAGCATTCGCCATAGTTTGACGATGTATGACCCAAGTGGTGAAAAAACCTGCATGCGACAGCAAGATCGTTGAACTTCTATTTTGTACAGACGACTCTCAAGTCACGAACGTTCAACCACTTGGAACTAGTGACCATAGTTTATAGTGCCCATAATATCTAGTGACCATATTTATTTCCGTTTTTCATATCAACTTTAAAAGGCTATCATTTTGAACCAACGGTAATGATTTACGAGAATCAATAGATTCAGCAAATTTAACCCTTAGGCTTGACGTCACTCAATCGTTAAACAATTTTTTACCTACATCTGGAAATAACGAATGTGACCATATACCGGATAAAAATCAGTCAATCAGCAGTCAATCACCTTAGTACTGGAAGGAGACATAAGGCATCTCTAGTCGCGTAAAAAAGTTACACGTTCATAATACGCAGAGAGCTCCCGCACTATTACTTTAAAGAAGGTTACACAGAGAGCTCCCACACTTATGCTGCGCGTAGGAACGTGCGGAGAAAAACTTCGCGGATACTTTAACTTGCTTGAGAAGCGTCGAGTTAGAAGTACACTGTAAGGTTGATGCATAACAAGCAAAAATTATCACCTAAATACAGTGTTTCAATATATTCATAAGCAACAGATAACTCGCATAGCTAGAATAAATATCGACATGCATATAAAGGCCTGCATAAAATGTAATTAGGCTCACATAACCAAATGTGGCGTCTGATGCACCTAACATCGGCCAAAAGGGACGACAACCATCACTCAATAGTGTAGAGTTCACCAATTATCAGAGCCCATTCCTTGTGCTGCATTGCATTATTCTGGCTGAATTAGCAGGACACACTCGAGAAAACGTGCTTGACCAAGCATTAGGTCATTGGTAAGGGGATGGTCTTCTGGTCAGGGGTGCCGGCAATGGCGTGAGGGTAATGGAAGAGTGTTCAAGCCTTGTGAGAGTTTAGGTTTGAGAGGTAAAGCAGAGGTGAGTCTGCATGCTGGAAGTTGCAACGTTCGGGATGGAGGTAGAGGTCAACAATCTTGGAAGAAGTTTAATGGCAGCACCATTTGGCTGAAGATGACTGCTGCATTGCTCATCAATTGGCGCTAGTTGGTAGTGACATAGAAACTAGCTGGCGAAGGGGGGGTAACGACGGTGTGCAGGCGATTCCAGCTAGTCTAGTCAAGGGTGTCCATACACACAGTCTGGTGGAGAGAGTGCTTAGAAGTGTCGTCCAAAACCAGCTTAGTGGCTACAAGAGGTTCAGAGGTACACATTTATGGAAGAAAATTCTTGAAGCTTCACTTTCAACATAAACAATCGACTTCACAAACAAAAAAATTGCTGACAATTTTAACGATGCCACTTCTTTCGCAATGTAGTTTGTGGAATATGTAGGTTATTACAGCAGTTGTACATATATCAAGCATGTTTGGATCGCGGTAAAATGAAGGTCGGTTTTACGTACAATTTTAAAGTTGAAAGGAGTTCGGCTACCATGAAAACCCAGCCTCGCTAATGGAGCAGTCTTTGTGCCTCGCACGTACACAAAATCACTCATCATTACTGAATAACACAACATACAACACACCATCCTTATTCCAGCCTGTAAAATACAGCGTAACAATTCAAGGACTTTGCCCAAAGTCTCACCCCTACGACGTCCTAACATTTTTTGCCCCGTGAATTTTATTAGACAAAAGGGAGCGGAAATATTTTCCCATAAGAACCGGGCTAAAATTTCACACCGTGCACAAGCCTTGAAAAGAATAGCAGTATTGGATATAACGAGAAAGGAGTCATGGCAGAGACAGTGTGGGCTCTGGGGGGAAGGGGGGGGGGTGGTAAATGAGGACGAGGTGGTGAACCTGGTGATGAATGTGGCAAATGAGTGGACGGTTCTGAGAAAGCGGCACAACACATGTATTTCAATCACAAAAAATAGGTACACTACCAAATGACTTGCAGGTCGAGCCCATTGCTTATTAACATATCGGGTAGCGTCGCTAGAGGCTGAGGAGCAGGCACCATATACCCACATAGACTGGGAACGCCCTTTCCGATCTGTGCCTGCGATGTCGAGGCGCGCCCCATACGGTCAAACCCGCCATGGTATCGTACTCTTTTGCACCCGGCGGGATAATATCCTAATATTTTGGCGGTACAAAACCTATGAAAATGGCATAAAGCCCTACGCCGGTCGAAACAGTTTCAACACGCACATGTCGGTGGGTATCAGGGCTTTCGGGCTGCGCGCCGGCCGTGACTCCTCCCCCGCAGAAGGAGCCGGAGTTCAGCAACAACAACTGCAAAAATACGATTGCTCAACCATGTAGAGCTTGCTGACCAACCCAGCTACAAATCAGGCTCAGCTTCGTTTAGCCCTTCTACCCGTCTGCCACCTTCCCCTCCTAAATTCCAACAATACTCCCTTGTGCCACGAACACCTCAAACTCCACCCTTTCTTTATCCCTAGTATCCACTCAGCATTTTTGCATACCACGTCTTGACTATAAGCCCCAACCCTTTTGCCCCTCTAATCTCAATCCCCTTCCCCATCTTACAATCCCTTCCCTTAGAACACGTCTATCAAAGTGCACCCTTTCAATCGTCCTCCTATTAACACTCACTCATTCAAAGGTTTCACTCTCAAGCCCAATCTCCCCTAAAACGTTACAAGCCATCCTCCTCCAGAGCCTTTCATTTTGACCAACTATTAGACTCTCAACTTCCAATTCCAACTCCCCCTGGCCTTTTTTGTTCAAACTCAATTCCAAAAACCTATTTTATGAAACCCCGTCTCCTTCAAACCTCATTTTCCAACCTCACTCCATTCAGCCACTTAATTCCAAACCCCACTCACTCAAACCACTTTCAAGCCCCCTCCCGCAAACCTCTTCATTCCAAACACCTCTCTCAAACCTCTTACTCACAAAGACCGCTCTCTCAAACCTCTCTCTTCCAATCTCTCCCTTCTACCCCACCCCCTCTCCTCCTGCATAATCTCATCCTTCCAAACTCAACTCTTTCGAACGTCTTCATTCCACATCATGTTTTATTCGTAAACCTCTTCCTTACAAACACCATTCTCTACACCAAACAGGTTTTTATCCTACCTCACCTTTAGATACCCCACTTTTCTTACCTACCCTTTCATTAACTCGACACTCTCAAAATTCTACCCTGCAAACACCACTCAGTCAAATCTCTCCCTTCTAAACACAGCTTGCGCACACCTTATCCTACCAAACCCAACTTTCTTCTAGCTATCTTCTCAACACCACTCCCACAAAACATTTCATACCGAACAACACTCCCGCAAACCATTTCATACCGAACACCACTCCCGCAAACCATTTCATACCGAACACCACTCCCGCAAACCATTTCATACCGAACACCACTCCCGCAAACCATTTCATACCGAACACCACTCCCGCAAACCATTTCATACCAAACACCACTCCCGCAAACCATTTCATACCGAACACCACTCCCGCAAACAATTTCATACCGAACACCACTCCTGCAAACAATTTCATACCGAACACCACTCCCGCAAACCGCTCGCTCGGAACTCCATTGCCTCCAACCTCTCCCTCCACAAATATCTCATGTCTGAGCTTCGTTGAAGAGCGCAAAACATAAGCGATTTCAATAGAAAAAAGATGCCTTTTGTATTAGCCTGAATATTTTACGACCAAGAAATATTTGCCACGGCCGACATAAAACCTTGCAAGTTCCATTGGTTAGAAAGATTTCATATTCCTAAACATGCCTCGATGTTATCGATGTAACAAAAGACGACCTTCATCGCAATAACTTAGGGAACATTAATTTTACAAAGATCCGTTTATTTTTCGAGCAGCTCACCAATATAGGACGTTTAAAATATTCATGCGGGTGCAGTCATAAATTAATACTTCAGCATGAACTGAATAAAGGTTGGATGCCCTTCGACGAAGAACGGCGCAACATTCCAGCGAGGTAAATAAAATGAAAGTATTTTAAATGAGACTTCAGAAAAAGTACACATGATACATTTTTTCCTAAGCATTTCAACTAAACGTTACTTATAGCACTGAATCGACTCAATTAAAATTTTCAAAGTACGTCAAATTCACCACATTTTGTTTCTATCCAAAAATAATGCCTACAAGTTGATAGAAGGATCCATAAACAGCCATGTGAAGGAATAAGATAGGGACAAACAGAGTTACTTTTCAGTCTAGGGAGTTTGCACGCCATTATTTCACAGACGACCGGAGTCAGGCAGGCGGCTAACGGGTGACTCATTCGGACGGACGGATGGACAGCTTTCGGATTATTCATAAGGTATGTTAATAGGCTATATTTATTATTAGGTTTCATCTGTTAAAAGGTTATACAAATAGAACATTTACATATAGGTTACCTTTGGTATTCGCATTTTTATGCCAAGCACACTGTATTGCATTTTTCGTTGCATGTCATATTGCATATAGGCATTTCCAATGCTAGTCCTCTAAATGTTTAGGGGTATTGATAACATGAATTTGAAAGATACTTCATTTATTGATAATGAATCTATCAGTTACATAATAATTTACATGCAGCAATAGAGGTTAAAACCCCACACAGTTCTTGCTTGCACGAATGTTGATTTCCGGACACGTTCATGATAAATTTTTCAACCTTGATAACATTTCTACGTCGTTCGCTGTTGATCAATTTACACGTGGCATAGATTCTATTAGTTTAATGTTATTTTCTACGACTGTATTATACGTACCCTTGAGCTCTGTTTTAGTTACTCCTGCAAACCTCTCTCTCGTTTTCTCTGTTGTGAGCTATCGGACGCAAAAAAAGATACGAAATTAACAGGTGACTGAAACATTCCTTCAGAAAGAGAAAGAACCCGTTATGGATTATTTTCAAGATGCAAATTATTTGCTCAGGGTGAATATAATGGCCTTTATCAATGGAAGCATTTTTTAATCATTCTCTCGCTTTGAAAAAGTAGGTGAAATTGCACTTCCGTGTTAAATCCATGTTTACATCAGTATCATCACCCACGAGTATAATTGACTGATTCGGAGGCTTGTTGGGAGGTTGTTCCAGGATTTTGGTCCTGTGATTAAAAGAGCTCTACAGGGAGTTTCTGCTTTCCATCGATTTATTTCATATGTATATAATATCTACAGAAATATAGTGGTTTATTAGTTTGGCAGTTGGCGGGTGGATGTATATACTTCTTAGGATGCAGTAGCTTCGTTACGAGATTCTGTATACTCCATAATGAATTATCCAGGTTTGAACAAGATATATTGGTGTTCCATTGACGCGGTGTTCCAATAGCGGAGTAGCTGAACGATACGGATTAATTGTAAGTTGATCAGTGGATTTATGTAGAGTTTGTATTGTTTTCTGAATTTTGAATAGTTACCTCTTACAGTTATTGGAATTTTCAGGATATTTAGGTTTGCATCGTCTATGTAGCACACTATTTCAGGCATAATTTGGTCGGTTATTGCATCATTCTACTTATTTTGTTATAACTTGGCTGTTCAAGTATATTTTGATTCAGTTTTGTATATTCTCTGTGCAGTTTCGATCTTCAATGCAAGGTATTGGGTATTTTATAAAATTAAAGGAATATTAGGATATATTACTTTTCTATCTGCAATGTAGAACATTATTTCGGGTTTAATTTAAATAGATGTATATTTTTAGTATTTTATATATCTTTGTGGTACAATGTTTGACGAGGATATTATAGATATTGAAGATTCCATTTGTTACAAGCTTGGTCTTGTTGTTACTTTATTGTTTATTTAGTGTAGGAACATACTTCAATGTTTTGGAGGAGTTAGAGAGTCCCCTAAGCCAAATCTCATTATGTTTATGTTCATTATTATGAGTAGACCGCTGTACTATGATGGATACCCTAGTGTATTACAATTTCAATGTCGGTTAGGGCAGAGTAGAGAATCTTATATGGCTATTTTATAGTTGTTGTTGTATGATTTTTTTTCCACGATAATCATAAGAATGTATGCTTAAGAAGTGTAAATCCACACTGCATCTTTGTGGAATTTAGTCATTGAACCCTAGCAAGTGTGTAGTTAAACGTTTTAGAAGACAATTTACTAGATGGATTGGTCCTGGTGTAGAAGGATTTTTACACTCTTTGGTGGTCATTTGGAGTTTGTCCAAGTTCAACGTGATTTTAGTAAGTTTTGTGGATGTTGGTCTTAACTTCCATGAGTATGTAAGAGAGGTTGTACGATGAGCTGAAGGTCTTTGTAGTGATTTACTCAAGTCGTCAGTAAACAGAAGCCCAGCTTTTTATGACCACACTCTTGGAGACTCATGTCGGGCCCATTCTTAACCACTGTACCTGCGTATAGATTCTTCGTTATGTCCAGGATGTGACTTTGCTCGACGTTGTTCAGAGATGATGGACTAAACAGATGCATGGTATGTCTAAGGTAATGTCTGTATTGGCTGCCTGTAGAGCTTTTTCGTCATAGGTATTGTATCTAAATTTGTTATATATCAGTGGTAGATTGCTGAGAAGTGACCTAGTAAAGCATTGTAGAAATCGTTGTTATGACACAGTGGGCTTGGATTTTGTCCTACTCGAGGTCATCAGTTAGGTCTAGGAATTTGTTATAGATTTGAACAGAAGTAGTATGTATTGCACCGAAAACGGTAATCGAAACATGCACCGAAAACGGTAATCGAAACGTGCACCGAAAACGGTAATCGAAACGTGCACCGAAAACGGTAATCGAAACGTGCACCGAAAACGGTAATCGAAACGTGCACCAAAAACGGCAATCGAAACGTGCACCAAAAACGGCAATCGAAACGTGCACCAAAAACGGCAATGGAAAATAAGTGACTCTATGCATGTTATTTGTGAAGGATTTAGGATGTATGCTTTTAGTGAAGGATTTAGGATGTATGCTTTTAGTGAAGGAATTAGATTGGTGATAATTAATGGATGTATGATTTTGTGAAGGAATTAGATTTGGCTATAATTAGTGACTCTATGTATGATTTGTGAAAGAATTAGATGTAGGATGACTAGATCTTTGAACCTTTTATCGAATGTATTGGTTGGGATGTATTTTTTTTTATTTGTTAGTGACTCAGGCGCTGTACTTCTCGGACATTGAAGTTATATGTTAAGACAAATTGATCAAGTTAGTTACTGATGATACGTAGAGATACCAAGAACGCATGTTCTTTATGAGTTGGCCGATGTATTTGTTAGGATGTATATCATTTTTAGTATGTCTGACGTACTCGCTGTATTTTTCTCGGACATTGTAGTTTTATGTTAAGATAAATTGATCAAGTTAGTTACTGATGATACGTAGAGATACCAGGTACGCATGTTCTTTATGAGTCGGCCTATGTATTTGTTAGGATGTATGTTATTTTTAGTATGTCTGACTTACTCGCTGTATTTCTCGGACATTGTAGTCATATATTTATTTTCTTCTATTCTGGTCAAGTGACTTGCTTACGATACATAGAGAGTGGTCGTGACGGGTGGGGGAAGAGGGGAGGGATCGACCGGACTCAGGCGGTGTCCAAACCGCAAATGCTAATGAGCGATTTTATTTCTTGATGTGTGGTCACACAATGACCTCATCTCGAGATAAGAACATCTTGGGGAATTCAGTTGCCTAACGATATCTTTTAGATTCCTTACAATATCTTTTTGCTTTTATTTACGTGTGCTTACGTACGGATTAGGTTTTCTCGATACTGTATACGATTGTACTATTTCGTACGGTAGGTGAATATATTACTAGATTGTTATTGAATGACAAAATAGACATTTTACTGATCGAAGCTATTTTTAGGATATTCGATGTAGTTATGCAAGAAATATGGGGTATTTATTAGGAGAGTTTAGTTAGTTGTGCTTTATTTGACTCATTTTCAGAGGATGTTTGATGGAGTTTTTAGCGGTGAGATGTTTGATGTTGAATATAGGCTACGAACATTTACAGGTTCTAACATGTTCTTGTTGACGTGCTTTCATCATTTTATACGAAAATGTCCTATTTCTGACAATACCTCTACTTATTATTCCCAATACTGTACCCATGTGACCTCATTAGCTGGTGAATCAGATGCAAGATATGTCTGAAGTATTATACGTGACTGGAATAGGTCTAGAAATTTGTTATAGATTTGAATAGTATCGTAGTAACAAATAGCGTTATTCTCATGATCTCAGAGTTAAATGTCGGATATTTTGGAGGAATGTATGTTTAAGAGGTGCAAGTC
>SDVV010044856.1:0-10119 GCA_016164225.1 Gammarus roeselii
ATCCCCTAAAAACATTCAGAGGACTTAGCACTGAAGTTGCATTGAAATGGTAATAACCTTATGTAAATATAACAGCATTCCGGCTGGCCGCGTGAAACCAGTTCCGGAACCCTCTGCCCCCCGCCCTCCCCCGCTACGCTTACCCCGTACGTTCGGTGAGTCAAGGTTGCATGCATCGCGTCCTACACCGCCCACCGCTAATTAACCCCTATCTATTCCTTCAGTAGGCCGTTTCGTACCTATACTATCTACTTGTGACCAAAAGTTGATATTAAAGTCATTGAATTCGTTTGTGATCTGAAAAAAAACGCCCTAACATGTGAAATACGTGTGGCACGAGGATTCATTTGCCACATAAGTATTTGTCAGAATGTCAACGACTTGGGAAAGGGGCTGTCTCGCCCAAAGAAGAACAGAGAAATAATGACTGAGTTGTCATAGGTTGATATCACATCCAATGAATTCATTTGGAATATGAAAAAGCTGTCTTAACATGTGAAATACGTGTGGCACTTGGATTTTTTTTTTCATAACTAATTGACAGAATGTCATCGACTTGGGAATAGGGTCGTCTTTCCCATAGCAGCCCATATAAATGATGATTGGGGGTCCCAAACTTGATATTACATTCTTGTTATTCGTTTGTGATCTGAAAAGCTGCCTTAACTTGTGAAATACGTAGGGCACGTCGAATTATTTGCCCCATAAGTAAGTGTCAAAATGTCAACGACATGGGAAAGGGATCGTCTTGCCCATAGCAACTCATAGGAATGATGATGACGTGACCAAAAGTTGATATTGAAGTCAGTGAATTCGTTTGTGATCTGAAAAAAACGCCTTAACGTGTGAAATACGCGTAGCACGTGAATTTATTTGCCCCATAAGTATATGTCAGATTGTCAACGACTTGGAAAATAAGTTGTCTTGCCCATAGCTGCCGATAAAAGTTGATGATTGGATGGCCACAAGTTGATATTTCATGCGGTGAATTCGTTTGTTATCTGAATAAGCCGCCTCAACTTGTGAAATACGTGTGGCACGTGGATTTATTTGCCACATAAGTATTTGTCAGAATGTCGATGACTTGGGAATGGGTTGTCTTGCTCAAAGCAGAACAAAAATAATGGCTGGGTGGTCAAAAGTTGATATTTCTATCTGTGAATCCGTTTGTGATCTGAAAAAGCCGCCTTAACTTGTGAAATACGTGTTGCGCGTCGATTTATTTGCCCCATAAAAAATTGTCAGAATGCCAATGACTTGGGAAAGGGGTTATCTAGCCCATAACAGCTCATAGAAATGACGATTGGGTGGTCAAAATTAGATATTTCATTCAGTGAATTAATTTGTGATCTGAAATTCCCCCCATAACTTGTAAAATACGAGTGGAACGTAGATTTATTTGTGCCCCATGAATCTTTGTCAAAATATCAACGACTTGGAAAAAGGGTCGTCTTGCCCATAGCAACTCATAGAAATGATGGTGTATGACCAAAAGTTGATATTAAAGTCAGTGGATTCGTTTGTGATCTGAAAAGAACGCCTCAACTTGTGAAAAATGTGTGACACGTCAAATTATTTGCTTCTTAAGTAATTGTCAAAATGTCAACGACATGGTAAAGGGGGCGTCTTGCCCAAAGCAGTCCATAGAGATGATGATTGGGTGGCCATAAGTTTGTGATCGGAAAAAGCAGATTGTCAACGACTTGGGAAAGGGGTCATATTGACCATAGCAACCTATAAAAAGGATGAGTTTGTGACCAAATGTTGATATAACATAAAGTGGATTCGTTTGTGATCAGAAAAAAATGCCTTCACTTATGGAATGCGTGTAGCACATGGATTTATTTGCCCCATAAGTATTCGTCAAAGTGTCAACGACTTGAGAGAAAGGTCGTCTTGCCCATAGCAGCCCATGAAAATGATTCATGGCAGGGGCAAAATTAGGCACTTCATTCAGTGAATTCGTTTGTGATCTGAAGAAACCGCCTTAACTTGGGAAATACGTGTGGCACGTGGATTTATTTGCCACATCGGTTATCTCCAGAATATCAAGGACTTGGGAAAGGGTCGTCTTGCCCATTGCAGCTCATAAAACTGAAAACTGGGGGGCCCAAACTTGATATTTCATTCAGTGAATTCGTTTCTGATCTAAAAAAGCCCCCTTAACTTGTGAAATACGAGTGGAACGTAAATTTATTTGCCCCATAGGTATTAGTGGGAATGTCAACGACTTGGTAAAACAACTTTTGCCCATAGCAGCCCGATAAACATGATGATTGGATGGCTATAAGTTGATATTTCATCCAGTGAATTAGTTCGTGATTTGAAAAAGGCCCCTTTACTTGTGAAATACGCGAGGCACGTAGATTTTTTTGCCCAAAAGTATTTGTCAGAATGTCAATGACATGGGAAAGGGGTTGTCTTGCCCATAGTAGCCCATATAAATTGATGATTGGATGGCCAAACGATGATATTTCATTCAGTGAGTATGTTTGTGATCTGCAAAAGCCCCCTCAACTTGTGAAATACGAGTGGAACGTGAATTTATTTGCCCCATAAGTATTTTTCGGAATGTCAACTACTTGATAAAAAATGTTTTGCCCATAGCAGCCCATAAACATGATGATTGGATGACTGAAAGTTGATATATAATTCAGTGAGTTCGTTTGTGATCTGAAAAAACAACTTTAACTTGCGAAATACGCGTGACTCGTAGATTTTTTGCCCCATAAGTATTTTTCAGAATGTCTATGACTTCAGAAAGGAGTTCTCTGGTCCATAGCAGCCCATGAAAATTGATGTTTGGATGGCCAAAAGATGATATTCATTCAGTGAATTCGTTTTTGATCTGAATAAGCCGAATTAACTTGTGAAATACGTGTGGCACGTGAATTTATTCGCCCCATAAGTATTTGTCATAATGTCAATGACTTGGGAAAGGGGTCGTCTTACCCAAAGCAGAACAAAAAAAATAATGACTGGGTGGTCAGAAGTTAATATTTATATCTGTGAATTTGTTTGTGATTTGAAAAAGCCGCCCTAACTTGTGAAATACGTGTTGCGCGTCGATTTATTTGCCCCATAAGTAATTGTCAGAATGTCAATGACTTGGGAAAGGGGTCATCTTCCTCATAGCAACTCATAGAAATGATGGTGGTGTGATCACAAGTTGATTTTGAAGTCAGTGAATTCGTTTGTGATCTGAAAAGAACGCCTCAACTTGTGAAATTTGCCCCATATGTATTCGTTAAAATGTCAACGACTTGAGATATGGGTCGTCAAGTCCATAGCAGCTCATAAAATTGATGATTGGCAGGGGCAAAACTAGATACTTCATTCAGTGAATTCGTTTGTGATCTGAAAAGCAGCATCAACTTGTGAAATACATGTAGCACGTGGATTTATTTGCTCTATTGGTTTTCTTCAGAATATCAACGACATGAGAAAGGGGTTGTCTTGCCCATTGCAGCCTATAGAATGGAAAATTTGAAGGAAAAAACTTAATATTTCATTCAGTGAATTCGTTTATGATCTAAAAAGTCCCCCAACTTGTAAAATACGAGTGGATCGTAGATTTATTTGCCCCACAAGTATTTGTCGGAATGTCAATGACTTGATAACAGGATCGTTTTACCCACAGCAGCCCATTGAAATGATGATTGGATAGCTAAAAGATGATATTTCATTCAGTGAGTTTGTTTGTGATCTGAAAAAGCCGCCCTAACTTATGAAATACGCGTAGCACGTAGCATTTTTTTGCCCCAAAAGTATTCGTCAGAATGTCAAAGACTTGGGAAAGGGGTTGTCTTGCCCATAACAGCCCATAAAAATTTATGATTGGATGGCCAAAAATGGATATTTCATTCAGTGAATTAGTTTGTGATCTAAAACAGTCGCCTTAACTTGTGAAATACGTGTAGCACGTGGAATGATTTGCTCCATAAGAATTTGTCTGAATGTCAACGACTTGGAAAAGGGGTCGTCTTGCCCATAGCAGACCAAAGAAATAATGATAGGGTGGTCAAACGTATATATCTCATCCAGTGAATTCGCTTGTTATCTCAAAAAGATGTCCTAACTTGTGAAATACGTGTGGCACGTGGATTGATTTTCCTAAAAGTATTCGACAGAATTTCATCGACGTGAGAAAGGGGTCATCTTGCCCATAACAGCCCATATAAATGATGATTGGGGGGCCAAAAGTTGATATTTCATTCAGTGAATTCGTTTGTGATCGGAAAAAGCCGCCTCAACTTGTGAAGTACGAGTGGCACGTGTATCAATTGCACCATAAGAATTTGTCTGAATGCCAAATACTTGGGAAAGGGGTCATCTTGCCCATAGCAACCCATAGAAATGATGATTGTGTGATCAAAATTTGATATTTCATTAACCGCCTTAAATTATGAAATACGTGTAGCACATGGATTTATTTGCCTCATAGGTATTCGTCGAAATGTCAAAGACTTGAGAAAAGGGTCGTCTTGCCCATAGCAGCCCATAAAATGTTGATTAGCTGGGGCAAAACTAGATATTTCATTCAGTGAATGTGTTTGTGATCTGGAAAAGCAGCCTTAACATGTGAAACACGTGTGGCACGTAGATTTATATGCCCCATTAGTTGTCTTCAGAATATCAACGACTTGGGCCAGTGGTCGTCTTGCCCATTGCAGCCCATAGAACTGATGATTGTCTAATAAAACTTGATATTTCATTCAGTGAATTCGTTTGTGATCTGAAATAGCCGCCATACCATGTGAAACACATGTAGCACGTGGATTCATTTGCCCCACAAGTATTTGTCAGATAGTCAACGACTTGGGAAAGGGGTCATCTTGCCCATAGCAGCATATAGAAATAATGATTGGGGTGCCAAAAGTTGATATTTTATTTACTGAATTCTTTGCAATCTGAAAAGGCCGCCTTAACTTGTAAAATACGAGTTTAATGAGGATCAATTGCACCATTAGTATTCGTCAGAATGGCAATGACTTAGGAAAGGGGTCGTCTTGTCCGTAGCAACCCATAGAACTGATGATGGTGTGACCAAAAAATGATATTAAAGTCAGTGAATTCGTTTGTGATCTGAAAAAAAACGCTTCAAAATGTGAAATACGTGTGGCACGTGGATTTATCTGCCCCCTCAGTATTTGTCCGAATGTCAATGACTCGGGAAAGGGGTCGTCTTGCTCATAGCAGCCCAAAGAAATAATGATTGGGTGGCCAAAAGGTAATATTTCATTCAGTGAATTCGTTTGTGATCTGAAGAAGCTGTCTTAACATGTGATATACGAGTGACACGTGGATTTACTTGCACCGCAGGTTTTTGTCAGAATGCCAACGATATGGAAAGGGGTCGATTTGCCCATAGCAGCTCATAGAAATGATGATTGTGCGGCCAAAATTGGATATTTCATTCAGTGAATTAGTTTGTGATCTGAAAGAGCCCCATTAACTTGTGAAATACGAGTGGAACGTAGATTTATTTGTGCCCAATAAATATTTGTCACAATATCAACGACTGAGGAAAGGGGTATTCATGTCCATTGCAGCCCATAGAAATGACGATTGGAGTGCCAAATGTTTATAATTCATTCAGTGAGGTTGTTTGTGATCTGAAAAAGCCGCCTTAAATTGGGAAATACGTATGGCACTTGGATTTATTTGCTCCCTAAGTTTTTATTGCACGTGGATTTATTTGCTTCATAACTATTTGTCAGAATGTCAACAAATTGGGAAAGGAATTGTTTTGCCCATAGCACCCCATAGAATTGATGATTTGGTGGCTAAAATTTGATATTTCATTCAATGAATTCGTTTGTAATCTGAAAAAGCCACTTCATCTTGTAAAATATGGATGGTACGTGAATTAATTTGCTTCATAGGTATATGTCAGAACGTCAACGACTTGGAAAAGAGGTTGTCTTGCCCATAGCAGCCAAATAAATAATCATTGGATGGTTAAAAGTTGATATTCCATACAGTGAATTCATTTGTTATCTGAAAAAAACTGCCCTAACTTGTGAAATACGACTGGCACGGGGTATTTTTTCCCAATAAGTATTTGTAAGAATCTCAACGACTTGGGAAAAGGGTCGTCGTGCCCATAGCCGCACAAAAAAAATATGATTGGGGAGCCCAAATTTGATATTGCATTCAGTAAATTCGTTTGTGATCTGAAAAAGCCGCCTCAACTTGTGAAAGACGTGTGTCACGTCAATTTATTTGCTCCATAGGTATTCGTCCGAATGTCAACGTCCATGGGATGGGGTTGTTTTGCACATAGCAGCCCATAGAAATTATGATTGGATGGCCAAAAGTTGATATTTCATTCAGTGAATTCGTTTGTGATCTAAAAAAGCCGCCTCACATAGCACATGGATTTGTTTTCCCCCATAGATATTCGTCAAAATGTCAATGACATGCGAAAGGGGTCGTATTGTCCGTAGCAGCCCATAGAAATGATGATTGGATGACCAAATCTTGATATTTCATTCAATTAATTAGTTTTTGATCTGGAAAAGCCGCGTTAACTTGTGGAATACCTGTAGCACGTGGATTTATTTGCTCCATAGGTATTCGTCTGAATGGCAACGACATGGGAAAGGGGTCGGGTTGCCCATAACAGCCCATAGAAGTGATGAAGGGAGGCCAAAACTCGATATTTCGTACAATGAATTCGTTTGTGATCTGAAACGCCGACTTAACTTGTGAAATACGTGTGGCACGTGGATTTATTTGCCATATAGCTAACTATTTGTCTTAACGTCAACGACTTAAGAAAGGGGTCGTGTTGTCCATAGCAACCCATATAAACGATGATTGTTTGACCAAAAGTTAGTATTACATTCAGTGAATTCGTTTGTGATCTGAAAAAACGCCTTAACTTCTGAAACACGTGTAACACATGGATTCATTTGCCCCATAGGTATTCGTCAATTAGTCAACGACTTGAGAAGATGTCGTCTTGCCCATAGCAGCCCATAAAATCGATGATTATCTGGGGCAAAACTAGATATTTCATTCAGTGAATTCGTTTGTGATCTGAGGAAGCCGCCTTAACTTGTGAAATACATGAGGCAAGGGGATTTATTTGCCCCATTTGTATTCCTCAGAACATCAACGATTTGGGAAAGGGGTTGTCTTGCCCATTCAGCCCATACAACTGATGATTGGCATGCCAAAACTTGATATGGTATTCAGTGAATTCGTTTGTGATATGAAAAGCCGCCATAACCTGTGAAACACGAGTGGTACGTGTATTTACTTGCCCCATAAGTGTATGTCAGTATTTCAAAGACTTGGAAAAGGGGTCGTCGTTTGTGATCTGTGATCTGAAAAAGCCCTTTTTACTTGTGAAATACGAGCGGAATGAAGAGTTATTGTCCCATAATAATTTGTCGGAATAAATACAGCACGAGAAAGGGGTCGTTTTATCCATAACAGCCCATAGAAATGATAATTTGGATGGCCAAAAAATAGATATTTCATTCAGTGAATTCGTTTCTGTTCAAAAAAAGCCGCCTTACCTTGTGGAATTCGTGTGGCACGTAGATATGTTTGCACCACAAGTATTTTCAGAATGCGAAAGACATGGAAAAGGGGTCGTCTTGCCCATAGTAGCCCATAGAAATTATGATTGGGTGGCCATAAGTTGATATTTTATCCAGTGAATTCGTTTGTGATCGGAAAAAGACGCCTTAACTTGTGAAATACAAAGTGGCACGTGGAATAATTTGCTCCAAAACTATTCGTCTGAATGTCAACGACATGGGAAAGGGGTCGTCTTGCCCATAACAGCCCATAGAAATGATGATTGGGTGTCCATAAATGCATTCTCCATCAGTGCATTTGTTTGTAATCTGAAAAAGCCGCCTTAACTTGTGAAATACGAGTGGCACATGGAATTATTTGCCCCATGGGTATGTCAGTATATCAACGAGTTGTGGATGGGGTTGTTTTGCCCGTGGCAGCCCATATAATTGATGATTAGGGGGCCAAAACTTGATATTTAATTCAGTGAATTCGTTTGTGATCTGCAAAAGCCCCCTCAACTTGTGAAATACGAGTGGAACGTAGAGTTATTTGCCCCATATTAAATCAAAATGTCAACGACCTGAGAAAGGGGTCGTCTTGTTCATAGCAGCCCATAAAAATTATGATTGGATAGCCAAAAATTGATATTTCATCCAGTGATTTCATTTGTGATCAGAAAAAGCCGCCTTAACTTGTGAAATAAGTGTAGCACGTGGATTTTTTTGCCCCATAAGTATATGTCATAGTGTCAAAAACTTGGAAAAGGGGTTGTTTTGCCCATAGCATCCCATAAAAATTGATGATTGGATGACCACAAGTAAATATTTGATTCAGTGAATTAATACGTTTGTGATCTGAAAAAGCCTCCTTAACTTGTGTATCACGCGTGGCACGTGGATTTATTTTCCCCATAAGTATTCGTCGAAATTTCAACAGCTTGGGAGTGAGGTCGTCTTGCCCATAGAAGCCCCAAAAAATAATAATTTGCTGGACATAAGATGTTATTTCATTTAGTGAATTCGTTTATGATCTGAAAAAGCTGTCCTAACATGTGAAATACGTGTGGCACTTGGATTTATTTCCCCCATAAGTATGCCCATAGCAGCCCATTCAAATAATGATTTGGGGGCCTAAACTTCATATTTCATTCTGTGAATTCGTTTGTTATCCGAAAATCTGCCTTAATTTGTGAAATACGTACACGTTTGGCACGTCAAATTATTTGCCCCATAAGTAATTGTCCGCAAGTCAACAACTTGGAAGATATTGCCCATAGCAGCCCATAGAAATGATGATTGGTTTGCCAAAGTTTATATTTCATCCAGCGAATCGTTTGTGATTGGAAAAAGACGCCTTAACCTGTGAAATACGAGTGACACGTGGATTATTCGCCCCATAAGATTGTGTCAGAATGTCTTAGCTTATGAAATACCTGTAGAACATGGATTTATTTGCCTCAGCAGAAATTGTCAAAATGTCAACGACATGAGAAAGGGGTCATTTTCCCAATAGCAGCCCATAAAAATGATGATTGCCTTGGTCAAAACTAGATATTTCATTCAGTGAATTCGTTTGTGATAAAAAAAAGCCGCCTTAACTTGTGAAACATGAGTAGCACGTGGACTTATCTGCCCCATAATGTTCGTCAGAATGTCAACGACTTGGGAAACGGGTCGTCTTCTCCATTGCAGCCCATAGAACTGATGATTGGCGGCCAAAACTTCATATTTCATTCAGTGAATTCGTTTGTGATCTGAAAAGCCTCCATAACGTGTGAAACACGAGTAGCACGTGGATTTATTTGTCCCATAAGTATTCGTCAAGTGTCAACGACACGGGAAAGGGGTCGTATTGCCCATAGCAGCCCATAGAAAGGAAGATTGTGGCAGTTAAAACCTGATATTTGATTCAGTGAATTCGTTTGTGATCTGAAAAAGCCCCCTTAACCTGTGAAATACGAGTGGAACGTAGATTTGAAGTCGTCAGAATAAAAAATGACTCGAGAAAAGGGTCGTCTTGTCCATAGCAGCCCTTAAAATGATGATTGGGTGGCCAGAAGTTGTTGTTTCATCCAATGAACTAGTTTGTGATCTGAAAAAAAAACACCTTAACATGTGAAATACGTGTGGCACGTGGACTTATTTGCTCCATAAGTATTTTTAAGATTGTCAACGACTTGAGAAGGGGATTGTCTTGCCCATAGCAGCCCATAGAAATGATGATTAGGTGGTAATAAGTAATTATTTCATTCAGTGAATTCGTTTATGATCGAAAAAAGGCGCCTTAACTTGTAAAATAAGCATAGCACGTGGATTTTTTTGCCCCATAAGATTTTGTCAGAATGTCAACGACTTGGGATAGGGGTCGTCCTGCCCATAGAACCCATAGAAATGAAGATTGTGTGACCAAAAGTTGATGTTACACTCAGAGAATTCGTTTGTGATCTGAAAAAAACGCCTCCACTTATGGAATACGTGTAGCACATGGATTATTTGCAACATAAGTATTGTCAAATTGTCAACGAATTGAGAAAGGGGTCGTCATGCCCACAGCAGCCCATCAAAATGATGATTAGCATGGGCA
>SDVV010044857.1:0-10119 GCA_016164225.1 Gammarus roeselii
CTTAACAACGCCATCTGGCCATTTAGGGCCTTGTCTCAAGTTTAGCACGTGTACATTGTCACCTACTTGGAACATAGTTATATTAACAGTTTTTTTGTGACATTTCTCCGGGGCATATATAGGGTTAATTCGCTCCTTTTCCGATACATACACTCTACCATTTAAGGATACCGTTGGAGCAACACCCGTCATGGAATGTGGAGTGTTGCGAGAATGTAATAACACATGGCGTAACCTTTCTTTTACAGTGCCAGTGGCTTTCCTCAGACCACTTCTAATTATGCCTACGCTTCGTTCAGCCTAACCATTTGAGCTCGGGTGATAAAGCGCAGGCCTCACATGCTCAATAGCCTTTTGTGCTAAGTAGTTTTTGAATTCTTCCGAAGTGAAAGAGCTACTATTGTCTGACACTATGGAGCATGGTAAGCCATTACGAGAGAATATTGTATCTAACACCTCTGTGGTTACTTCAGAACTTACACTCTTCACTATCTCCGCTTCAATACAACGGGTCAGTGCGCACACCACGACTAAGATAATTTTATCTTGGAAGAAACAATGGTCAATGTGTAACCTCGACCATTTGTTTATGGCTCATGGCCATTCACTCTTTGAAGTCTGCTTAGGGATTCTGGCATTCGCCACGCATTTGCTGCACACTTTAATGAAGTTATCAATATCTTCATCATTCTTAGGATACCATACCAACGAACGGGCAATCCTTTTCATGGCCGAAATGCCTGGATGATTTACATGTAGCAATTCTAAGACCTTGTGTCTGACTCGTGTCTGTATTACACATTACACAGTTATTGAACAGTGACAGGTTATCCTTAGCCTTCTGAAATGGTTTTATGACCTCCTCTACCGTTGTTGGGAACCCATGCATAATGTAATGCCTGACTTGTGACAGCTGTGGATCTATTTGGGTTTCCACGCTAACGTCTTTCGCTGAGACACTGAATGATTCCAAATCTCTCTACAACAATACAAGTTCAGTGGGTTCCAAGTCATCTTTTGACTCTGCTAACGGCTGTCGTGAAAGACAATCGCTAATGCAATTTGATTCGCCAGGAATATGCACGATTGTGTAATTATATTGACTCATTCTCAAGTTCCATCTTTGCAGTCTTGCACTGCAATTGACTGGCGTATCGTTTTCACGCGCCATTAGTTTCAATAATGGTTTATGGTCAGTGCGGATTTGAAATCTGCATCCCAATACGTATTCACGGAATCTCTCAACTCCAAATATGACTGCTAATGCCTCTTTGACAACAGTTGCGTAATTCTTTTGGGCAGTAGTTAATGTCTTTGAGGCAAATTTAACAGGCATGAAAGCCTCGTTGTGTTTTTGCAATAAAACTGCAGCTAACCGTAGTTGCTAGCATCGGTCTCAATTGCTGTTTCGAGATTTGGGTCGAACAATTTTGATACATTAGTACTTCTAAAAAGATTTTTAATGGTCTCAAAACATGACTGATGACATTTCTCCCACACGAATTGAGTTTTTTTTTTCAGTAGAGCGTGCATTGGTGCGAATGCACTGCTGAAATTAGGAATGAATCTGCTGTAATAAGTACACAATCCCACAAAACTCTACTTCTTTAACATTTGATGGGCAAGGTGCCTCTAAAATTGCTTGAATTTTCAGTGGACTGGGTCTTGCCCCCTCGTTTGACAACACATGACTTAAGTACTCAACACTGTTCGTAAAATAACAGGCCTTGCTGTTATTTATTTTGGCACCTGCGCCCTGTAATGCTGTGAATACCTCGTTTATTACCTCTAGATGTTCTTTCTGCGTTTTAGCAAGTACTATTACATCATCCATATAACATATTGTATTGGGTAAGCTAGAAAGAACTTGCGAAATGGAGCACTGGAATATTGCACTGGCTAAAGATATGCCAAACGGCAAGTAATTATACTGAAAAAGTCCCTCTGACGTATTAATGACTGTATTTTTTAGACTCTGCTTCCAACGGAAGTTGTTGGTATGCGTTTTGCAAATCAATACCCGAAAATACTTTTGCCTCTCCAATGTTCCCTAGCACGTAGTCAAGAGTAGGCGTTGAATTCGTTATCGTTTTCGTGAATTTATTGATAGTTAACGCGTAGTTGCCGCACAGTCTTTTTTTACCGGTGGGCTTCAAAACTGCCACAGCGGGACAAGCACAATCAGAGTGATCCAGTCTTTCAATTATTCCAGCGCTCTCCAAATTCGTTAGCTCTTCCTTTACAAGACATCTGTTTCGAAATGAAACGCTTCGTGGTCTATAGAACATGGGTGTACAGTCACTATCAACCTTAATCTTAACATTATATTCAACGTTGCTCCTGTAGTTAGGAGACAAAAACTCACTGTACTTATTGAATAGATTGCACCTAGGGACCGTTCTAACTGATGACAGTTCTTTGAGCATATTCACAGACAATCCAAACTTCTCACATAAATCACGAGCCAATAATGAAGATAAGTTATCTTTTACAACAAGAAAAATATGCAATTTGCCCATACCTTTTACATTTACCGCAAGCGTAGTTTGTCCAGTGAACTGAAATTAATGCCATTGTTGCCGTAATCAATCGCTTTCTGGTGCGTTTTGCATACTTTAGCACTTTGAATGTCACGGATCATATTTTCAGTGATAATGTTTATCGATGATGCCGTGTTAAGTTCTAGTTTCACTGCTTGACCGTTTAATCTACAATGGACATAGAATGCGGATCGTCCTATTCTACACTTGGCATCCCCTGTGTAGGCACTCCTAAAAAAATTCTCTGCCTACTGTTATCTTTCTTGCCTTTTTACATGGCTACCCTACCAATGCTTACCGACGGGTTCTTTGTACTGTCCCTGACTCCACGTAGGTCGCCGTCCTTTTTTATTTGACGCAGCCGCTAGTGGTCCTCGATCCGGGGCCACTCGTCCTCAGCGTGGGATAGTCCGCTGAAGCGGTTTCTAACCTCAGTCGGTTGTGGCTCCTTGTGAACCCTGGTTGAGGGTCTGTTCCGGATCTTCTTCACGATAAAATAATCCCTCGGGTTTCTTTCTTCGGGTGGTGTGCAATAGTCGGCTTCGGAGATGTGATTTGCTTTATTTCGTGTGGTGTTGTAGGCTTTAGATCTGCATGCTTTTGCGACATGCCCCACTTTTCCACACTTGTTTCACTTTAATTTGACTGCAAAACACTCTTTCGCAAGGTGCTTTATTTTGGCCGTACACCTTATGCAGACGTAGGTGTCGTTCACTTGCGTCGTCGGCATGTCGTTACCGTCGGTTTTCTTGAATCCTTTTGATTGTCGTTCCCGTCTTGGTAAATTTGAGCGGCGGTCCGACCTTGGTGAGTTCAGGGGCTGATTCTGGTATACTCTTTCCCCTGAGCGTACCGGGACGATGTCTTCTACGTTCACCGATTTTTGTTCGAGTGTCTTTGCTCTTGTCACGGAGTGGTCGAAGCTTTTCTTTTCGCATTCCGTGATCAATGCTGTGATCAACCTGCTGGATTGCAATCCGGCTATAAATTGACCTCGTAGGAGTCTGGTCCTGCAACATTCCTTGTACCCGCACTTGCTCCCCAATTCGTTGAGGGATCGAGCCTAACTCTTGATCGTCTCGCCGTCCCGTTGCTTCCTCTTGATGAACTGTACCGACGCTCCGATTGTGGATTTCTGCGTCGTGTATATTGTGGTTCGAGTTGCCACCAACTCGTCGTATGTAGCCTCTTTTATGCTCTTCGGCTTTATTTTTTGCTGAATTTGTATGATCACACTTCTTGCTAAGCATGATCCCAGCAATGAGGCCTTTCTTGCTCGTCGTCCTTTGCTGCTGTTATGGTTCTGTAGTTTTGGAATTCAAAACGAGCCAAGAAGTCTTCGATACCTTCCGTAGCAGAGTCAAACATTTTCTGGGCGTTGTCGTGAGACATTTTCAATAGCAGCCCCTTTATGCATTTTCCCAAATAAATTACACTGAATTCTTCACCTCGTCACCAGTTGTTATATCTCACGATATTGAAGGCTGAGGACTTCTAGATAAACGCGGGTGGGTAAATATATATGATTTATTTTTAAATATACAACTTTTTACAAGTCGAAAAAGATGGGATCTCAAGTTAGGTGTACGAGGAGCGAGCAGGGGCAAGTAACCAGTCGGTATCGGGGTCGAGTCAACACTCACTCTCCCAGACTATCCCTTGCTGCTCCATCCATTTCACTTCCGCCACAAGCGTGGCCTGTGACGTAATTGTCCCTGCACCGGGCGTCACCTTAATTGCTGTATGCACCCAAATGATTTCCGTTCACTTCAGATCAGCTTGTTTACTGCTCATAGGTTTTCGTATTATAAAGTGCTGGTCAGACTATACTACCCGGCCTTCCGGCCAGCGTATGTCTAATGTAATAGGGATTTATTGATGAGCGTCTACTCTCCGGAAATCTCTTTTGTTACGCATTGACATTGCCCAAGTACGGGGACATGACACCTCCGTTAACTGTTAAACTTGCCTCCGTTAACCGTTAATCTTGCCTCAGGTAACCGTTAATCTTGCCTCAGTTACCCGTCTATCTTGCCTCCGGTAACCGTTAATCTTGCCTACGATAACCGTTAACCTTGCCTCCGTTATACGTTAACCTTGCCTCCGTTAACCGTTAATCTTGCATCCGTCAACCGTTAATCTTGCCTCCGTTAACCGTTAATCTTGCCTTAGTTACCCGTTAATCTTGCCTCGGTTACCCGTTAATCTTGCCTCCGGTAACCGTTTATTTTGCCTTCGGTAACCGTTAATATTGCATCCGTTAACCGTTAATCTTGCCTCCAATAACCATTAATCTTGCCTCCGGTAGCCGTTAACCTTGCCTCCGGTAACCGGTAATCTTGCCTCCGGTAACCGGTAATCTTGCCTCCGGTAACCATTAATCTTGCCTCCGTTAAATTTTAATTTTATTTCCGTTAACCGTTAATCTTGCCTCCGTTAACCGTTAATCTTGCCTCCATTAACCGTTAATCTTGTCTCCATTAACCGTTAATCTTGCCTCCGTTAACCGTTAATCGTGCCTCCGGTAACCGTTAATCTTGCCACCGTTAACCGTTGATCTTGTTTCCGTTAACCGTTTATCTTGTCTCCATTAACCGTCATTCTTGCCTCCGTTAACCGTTAATCTTGCCTCTGGTAACCGTTAATCTTGCCTCCGGTAACCGTTTATCTTGTTTCCGTTAACCGTTAATCGTACCTCCGTTAATCTTGCCTCCGTTAACTGGTAATCTTGCCTCCGGTAACCGTTAATCTTGCCTCCGGTAGCCGTTAATCTTGCCTCCGTTAACCGTTCATCTTGCCTCCGTTAACCGTTAATGTTGCCTCCGTTAACCGTTAATCTTGCCTCAGTTACCCGTTAATCTTGCCTCCGGTAACCGTTTATCTTGCCTCCGGTAACCGTTATTATTGCATCCGTTAACCATTAATCTTGCCTCCGATAACCGTTAATCTTGCATCCGTCAACCGGTAATCATGCCTCCATTAACCGTTAATCTTGCCTCCGGTAACCAGTAATCTTGCCTCCGGTAACCGGTAATCTTGCCTCCGGTAACCGTTAATCTTGCCTCCGTTAAATCTTAATCTTCCCTCCGTTAAATTTTAATCTTCTTTCCGTTAACCGTTAATGTTGCCTCCGTTAACCGTTAATCTTGCCTCCGTTAACCGTTAATCTTGTCTCCATTAACTGTTAATCTTGCCTTCGTTAACCGTTAATCTTGCCTCGGTCACCCGTTAATCTTGCCTCCGGTAACCGTTTATTTTGCCTTCGGTAACCGTTAATATTGCATCCGTTAACCGTTAATCTTGCCTCCAATAACCATTAATCTTGCCTCCGGTAGCCGTTAACCTTGCCTCCGGTAACCGTTAATCTTGCCTCCGGTAGCCGTTAATCTTGCCTCCATTAACCGTTAATCTTACCTCCGTTAACCGTTAATCTTGCCTCCGTTAACCGTTAATCTTACCTCCGTCAACCGTTTATCTTGCCTCCGGTAACCGTTATTATTGCATCCGTTAACCATAATCTTGCCTCCGATAACCGTTAATCTTGCCGCCGGTAACCGTTAATCTTGCATCCGTTAACCGTTCATCTTGCCTCCGTTAACCGTTAATGTTGCCTCCGTTAACCGTTAATCTTGCCTCAATTACCCGTTAATCTTGCCTCCGGTAACCGTTTATCTTGCCTCCGGTAACCGTTATTATTGCATCCGTTAACCATTAATCTTGCCTCCGATAACCGTTAATCTTGCCTCCGGTAACCGTTAATCTTGCATCCGTCAACCGGTAATCTTGCCTCCATTAACCGTTAATCTTGCCTCCGGTAACCGGCAATCTTGCCTCCGGTAACCGGTAATCTTGCCTCCGGTAACCGTTAATCTTGCCTCCGTTAAATTTTAATCTTCTTTCCGTTAACCGTTAATCTTGCCTCCGTTAACCGTTAATCTTGCCTCCGTTAACCGTTAATCTTGTCTCCATTAACTGTTAATCTTGCCTTCGTTAACCGTTAATCATGCCTCCGTTAACCGTTAATCTTGTTTCCGTTAACCGTTTATCTTGTCTCCATTAACCGTCCTTCTTGCCTCCGTTAACCGTTAATCTTGCCTCTGGTAACCGTTAATCTTGCTTCCGGTAATCGTTAATCTTGTTTCCGTTAACCGGTAATTGAACCTCCGTTAACTGTTAATCTTGCCTCCGTTAACCGGTAATCTTGCCTTCGGTAACCGTTAATCTTGCCTCTGTTAACCATTTATCTTGCCTCCGGTAACCGTTAATCTTGCCTCCGGTAGCCGTTAATCTTGCCTCCGTTAACTGTTCATCTTGCCTCCGTTAACCGTTATTCTTACCTCCTTTAACCATTAATCTTGCCTTCGTTAACCGTTAATATTGCCTCCGTTAACCGTTCATCTTGCCTCCGTTAACCGTTAATCTTACCTTCGTTAACCGTTAATCTTGCCTCCGTTAACCGTTAATTTTACCTCCGTCAACCGTTAATCTTGCCTCCGTTAACCGTTAATCTTGCCTCCGTTAACCGTTAATCTTGCATCCGGTAACCGTTGATCCTGCCTCCGGTAACCGTTAATCTTGCCTCCGGTAACCGCTTATCTTGCCTCCGGTAACCGTTAATATTGCATCCGTTAACCGTTAATCTTGCCTCCGATAACCGTTAATCTTGCCTTCGGTAACCGTTAATCTTGCGTCCGGTAACCGGTAATCTTGCCTCCGGTAACCGGTAATCTTGCCTCCGATAACCGTTAATCTTGCCTCCGTTAACCGTTAATTTTGCCTCCGTTAACCGTTAATCTTGTCTCCATTAACCGGTAATCTTGCCTCCGTTAACCGTTAATCTTGTCTATGGTAACCGTTAATCTTGCCTCCGTTAACCGTTAATCTTGTTTCCGTTAACCGTTTAGCTTGTCTCCATTAACCGTCCTTCTTGCCTTCGTTAACCGTTAATCTTGCCTCTGGTAACCGGTAATCTTGCCTCCGGTAATCGTTAATCTTGTTTCCGGTAATCGTTAATCGAACCTCCGTTAACTGTTAATCTTGCCTCCGTTAACCGGTAATCTTGCCTCCGGTAACCGTTAATCTTGCCTCCGTTAACCATTAATCTTGCCTCCGGTAACCGTTAATCTTGCCTCCGGTAGCCGTTAATCTTGCCTCCGTTAACTGTTCATCTTGCCTCCGTTAACCGTTAATCATACCTCCTTATACCGTTAAACTTGCCTTCGTTAACCGTTAATATTGCCTCCGTTAACCGTTCATCTTGCCTCCGTTCACCGTTAATCTTACCTCCGTTAACCGTTAATCTTGCCTCCGTTAACCGTTAATCTTACCTCCGTTAACCGTTAATCTTGCCTCCGTTAACCGTTAATCTTGCCTCCGTTAACCGTTAATCTTGCCTCCGGTAACCGTTGATCCTGCCTCCGGTAACCGTTAATCTTGTCTCCGGTAACCAAATCAGAGGTTAGTTTCAGTGATGCCTGAAATCGAAATTATCGATGCCTTTCAACTTATCCGTCGAAGAGCGGCTGTCCCCGCTCGATGACGGCGGTTCTCGGTCGCGTCATCGCTCGATGACGGCTGTTCGCGGTCGCGTCATCGCCCGATGACGGCTGTTCTCGGTTGCATCATCGCTTGATGACGTCTGTTTTCGGTCGCGTCATCGCTCGATGACGGCTGTTCTCTGTCGCGTCATCGCTAAATGACGGCTGTTCTCGGTCGCGTCATCTCTAAATGACGGCTGTTCGCGATCGCGTCATCGCTAGATGACGGCTGTTCTCGATCGCATCATCGCTTGATAATGGTTGTACTCAGTCACGTCATCGCTCAATGACAGCTGTTCTCGCTCACGCCATCGCTCGATGACGGCTGTTCTAGGTCGAGTCATCGCTTGATAACGGCTGTTATGAGTCGAGTCATCGTTCAGTGACGGCTGTTCTTGGTCGCGTCATCGCCCGATGACGGCTGTTCTCAGTCGCGTCATCGCTCGATGACGGCTGTTCTCGATCGCGTCATCGCTCGATGACGGCAGTTCTCTGTCGCGTCATCGCTTGATAACGGCTGGTATCGGTCGCGTCATCGCCCGATTACGACTGTTCTCGGTCGCACCATAGCTCGATAACGGCTGTTCTCGGTCGCATCATCGCTCGATGACAGCTGTTCTCAGTCGCGTCATCGCTCAATGACGGCTGTTCTCGGTCGCGTCATCGCTCAATGACGGCTGTTCTCGGTCGGGTCATCGCTCGATGGCGGCTGTTCTCGGTCGGGACAGCAGTTCTCGGTCGCGTCATCGCACAGTGACGGCTGTTCACGGTCGGGTCATCGATCGGTGACAGCTGTTCTCGATCGGGTCATCGCCCAATGACGGCTGTTATCGGTCGCGTCTTCGCTCAATGACGGCAATTTTTGGTCGGGTCATCACCCAATGACGGCTGCTCTCGGTTGCGTCATCGCTCAATGACGGCTGATCTCGGTCGGGTATCGCTCGGTAAGGGCTGTTCTCGGTCGGGTCTTCGCCCAATGACGGCTGTTCTCGGTGGCGTCATCGCTCAATGACAGCTGTTCTCAGTCGGATCATCGCTCGATGACGGCTGTTCTCAGTCGTTTCATCGCTCTTGATAAAAAGGATATGTTGTTGAAGATCAAATGTTTTGTATTGTATAGGTTGATGCTTATAGTGACACTGATTCGGTTCTCCATGACACGGTTTGTGTTTCACTCTATTGATTGAGACTTGCGTCTTCAATTCTGAATCAAAGAAAACGACACTTTTGTGTTTCACGTAAACTTATAATCTGCTAGGGTATCCTAGACGCCAAAAAAAATCGTACATGTGAAAAATTGTCCGTTATTGTCTATTATAAAAGTTACGTCATGGAACTCGACGTAAAGAAGCAAGAATCATCAGCTCGATGTTATACTATGCATAAAACAATCATCATACACTTCAGCTAACCAGAACATTGAGCTGAACTCTATCTAGGAACCAAGGGTCCAGAACCCTGCTCTGCCAGTTAACCAGACGGGCCAGACTCTGGACCAGACCACCTCCTTCCGTAGCGATGTCACTCCAGGTATGTCGCTAACAAGTTTATGAGGACGACTGTTCTGTGCGGTAATTGTTTGAGTGTGAGAAGTTAACCACGAGGCGGAAGTAGAGCCGCAGGAGCAGGACACATCCCGCAGGATCGCCCTAGCGGAAAAGCGCCCCAGTAGGTTTGCACCCCTGGGTGTACGCTTAGTTGGGGCACGTGCAGGGCGGCGGTGAGTTTGAAGGGCCGCACCATATACTCTTGCGGTTAGTAAACCGGTCAGCAACAGACGAGGGAACATGACAATGGTTCTGATGATTGCTTGTTTTTGAGCTTTCAATTGCAACACGTGTTGAGGCAACGAGGTTGAATATATGAATCTGCGCACACGATGCAAGAAAACGAATAATAACGATTCTAGTGAATATATAATTTATTGAGGCTATAGTAAAATAATATGCGTTGTAAACCTATTAATAATAGTATCTGGAAGCGATGTCTACCTTCCTGTCCAGCCAGCAGCGAAAAGCTATTTGGTCGACTGAAGGGCATGT
>SDVV010044858.1:0-10119 GCA_016164225.1 Gammarus roeselii
TGATGGCTGATGCTGATATCTGATGCACCACTGATGACTGATGCTGATATCTGATGCACCACTGATGGCTGATGCTGATATCTGATGCACCACTGATGGCTGATGCTGATATCTGATGCACCACTGATGGCTGATGCTGATATCTTATGCACCACTGATGGCTGATGCTGATATCTGATGCACCACTGATGACTGATGCTGATATCTGATGCACCACTGATGGCTGATGCTGATATCTGATGCACCACTGATGGCTGATGCTGATATCTGATGCACCACTGATGCCTGATGCTGATATCTGATGCACCACTGATGACTGATGTTACAACTGGCGGCTATTTACTATTATTGAATCGTGTCAGGCCCTGTCAGCACCTCCCATCAATCTAAGCCTCTCCTCTGCAGGTTATTGAGGAGGATCGTCGCGCTCGCACCGGGGAGTTCCAGACCGCACTCCGCGGTGCCCTGCCCCCTTTGGTGACCACCAAGTTCGTGGTCAGGGACGGGGGCAACGCGTCTCCGAGGTGAGTGGCGTGAAGGCTGCTATGAGAAAAATGCCTGGGAGAGCTAGGTGTGATGTCGTTCACAAGACATGCATAGAAATTGCTCCAAGTTATCAACGCATTCTTGCATCAGTTATTCATATCGCCATCCTTTCATTCAGCGTTACCTTAATCCTCAAGTGTGAGGAAATAGGGACACCCTCACACGATTTTCTCTCTAATTTTCCGGTTACCTTATTAACCATCACAGGATAGAATGAAACCTTTTGGTGAGGAAAGTTCTATTGGTCCACTGTATTGATGCATAAGATCATATCATTAGATAAGTAGCCAATAGCATTACTTTCTAATGCCTCCCAGTATATCACCTCGACCCTTCATAGCTCCATTGCAATAGCCACTACAGATACAGACACTAGGCCGCATCACCCAGCAAGGGGGTGGCCGACGGCAAGGCGCGCCTCACACTCTCATACACTCGCACACCTTAGTTCTTTTACGCAAAAGGGTCCGGCTAGGGACCACGCAACACACCCTCCGAATCATGAGTGAGGTTTAAGGTCAGTGTCGGCAGCAGGGCCCGACAGCATGACCGGTTTACCCCTGCCACGTCATGATGACCGGGCCCTTCCCGCCCACGACGATACCGTCTCTCAACGATATGCCTAGGGCGGGAAAGCACATCAGGGCAGCGTCAATACTCATCCGTTCACTATTCATTATCCACTCACGCCTGTCCAGTTCTTGCTCTCTTGCTACCTCCACACTCACGTCTTTCCTTTCTAACGCCTGCTTCACACCATCCATCCACTTAAACTTCGGTCTCCCTCTAGGCATTCGTCCACTCGCCTCTGACTGTGTTGCAACACCGTTTCCACCAATCTCCCTTCATCCATCCTCACCATGTGCTCGAACCATTTCAGAACACGCAAATCAACTCAGTTCTCTAACTTCTTCGCCATCCCCGTTCTGATGCAAACCACGTTGTTAGTGAACCTGTCTCTCAGCGACACTCCAGCTATGCTCCTCAAACATTTCATCTTGAAAACATTCAACCTTCTTCTCTCCTTTGCTCTCACCCCCCAAGTCTCATCTCCGTACTGCACAGTAAGCACAACGACACCCTCATACAGCCCCTCTTTGCTTCCATCCCCAACGTCCTGCAGCTCATTACGCTCTTCAGTGCATCTAACACTTTACACCCCTCCTTTATTACCCCTCCTAGGCTGTTAGTGATTAGTCACTTTTTCTGTTCTTGCAGACGCTTGCTTTATTCAATTGATTGTTTATTTCTGCCTCAACGTGCTCACTCGGCTCCTCCTCGTCTCTCCGGCCTCTCCCCAACAGGTTCATCCGCTCCACGATGTACAGCGTGCCCTCGACTCCCGATATGCTGAAGCAGACCTCGGTGCCGTTTGGCCTTGTCATCAGTCCCCTGGCCCAGCAGCAGCCCGACGAGCAACCTTTATTCTCGGGCACCTCTCTAGCCACGGGGCCCGTGCGCTGCAACCGCTGCAAGGCCTACATGAGCCCTCTCATGCGGTTCATGGACGGCGGCAGGAGGTAGGCTGCAACTAGCTTCGGCTGCTTGCATGGCTGGCAGTGGGGCAAATAGATCTCGAAAAATTGAACAGTTCATCATTAAATTTATTATTATTTATTGAATGATTTTTATTTCTGGATACAAAGAAGATACATTTGAATGACCTAATATGCAGGGTTTGTCAGTAAAACGTATATACCCTTATAAGAACCTTGTGATTTGATACATTAGCAACATGTTGTAGAAAGTGTTCAATTCATGATATCTATATTCGGGAACGACCTTATATTTTTTCGTTTGTTTTTCATTGTAGTAAACCGTTGACATGAACGAAATCTGATACAGACACTAGGCTAAATATTTCAAGAAAGGGGGCGGTCGACGGCAAGACGCACCTCACACTCAAGTAAACCCAGCCCCTTAGCGCTAAATGGCCCGGCCGGGAGATCCCACCACCCATTCTGGGTCAGAAATGCGGTCCGAGGTCAGTGTCAGCAGCATAGCCGACAGTTAAAAGTGGTTTACCCCTGCTGCGTCATTGCGACTGTCCCGTTTTTCAACCCAATGCCAAGAGCGGGAAAACCAATCAGGGCAACCTCCAAGTTCAACCATTCTCCTCACGCCTATATATTACGTCCTTTCTTGCTACTTTCACACTGACGTCTCTCTTTCCTAACGCTTGCTTCACGCCATCCATCTACCCGAACCTTGGTCTACCTCTAGGCCTACGCCTACTCACCTACGCTTTCATCACCCTTTTCACCAATCTCTCACCATGTGCCCGAACCATCTCATCGCACGTGAACCTACTCTGTCCTCTACCTTCTTCACCATCCCCGTTCTAATGCAAACATTAGCGTTATTGATTCTGTCTTTCTGCGTCACTCCAACAATGCTTCTCAAGCATTTCATCTCGGAAACATTCAATCTTCTTCCCTCTTCAGCTCTCGACCCCCATGATTCCGCTCCGTAGAGCACAGTTAAGATAACTACCCCTCATACAACCTTCTCTTTGCTTCCACCCCCAACGTCCTACAGCTCATTACACTCTGTAGTGCACCCAACACTTTACACCCATCCTTCGCTCGCTATTACACCTCAGTTTCCTCTTGTTCAATCTCCCCCATATAAGAGCTAAAGTATTTGAAACACTGAACTGTCTCCAATAACTCTCCATTTAGGAGAACTAGTTCTGCTCGCATCAACATTCCTCGAACATCTTATTACTTTACCTTCACCAACGTTACCGTGCAGCTTCATCTCCAACACCCAGCCAAACTTCGAAACAAGCCTTCACAATTTCTCTTTCAAATCCGCCACTAGTGCCGTATCATTCAAAAATTATAACTGATAACTGCTTACTCCACCCGTTCCCTCTCGACAGCTCTAAGCCACGATAACTTACACTCGCGTTCACCTCTCTGACCTGTCCATATATGTAGAGATTGAACAGCCAGGGAAACAGCATGCAGCCTTGTCTCAATATCACTTTCCCTGGGAACCAAGCACTCGCCTCGCTCCCCACCCTGACACATACTCTGCTGTCAACATAGAAACTCTGAATCACTTTCAGCAGATACTCGCCCACTCCATACAATTGCAACAACCTCTACAGCGCTTCCACGTCAACCGCGTAATTGTCTTTTTCCAGATTCACGAAGGACCAGAACACATCCTGTCCCTTCACCAGGTACTTCTCTCTGACTCGTCTCCTTTAAAAAAAAATCTGATCCACACACCTACTACCACTATTAAAGCCACACTGATCTTCGCCAATTGCACCATCAGTGTTGTCTCGAATTCTCTTGATTAGCATTCTCCTGTACAATACCGACAACACATACCAAACTGATACCTCTCGAGCTGCGGCATTACTTTTTATCTGTTCTGTTCTTATATAGCGGGACAATGGAAGCAGGGCGTCCGACTCAAAACAGATTCAGTAGCCACACAAATTTGAACGGAGGTTGAAAATATGACCCACTTCTGGAGCTGCCGAACCTGGTTGCAAGCATCAGGTTAGCTGCTCGACGTGAAATCTGGTTTGTGTGTTCTTGCGGGTGAGCCTCATCAGTCAGCATACATTTCTTTAACCGTTCTGGCAGGCTCCAGAGATTGGTACCATAACAATACGCACTCGTTCAACTGTCTACCGCTCCTTGTGTTCGTTTTTTCCATAGGTTTAGGGCCAAGCAACAGGGACTACCTTGACCGTGTATACGCTCCGTGTCCGCAGGTTCCAGTGCTTGCTCTGCCACCAGATGAACGAGACGCCCCCCGAATACTACTGCAACATGGACAGCCAGGGCGCCCGTGCAGACAAATTTCAGCGACCAGAACTGTGCCTCGGCACCTTCGAGTACATCGCCACGCCCGAGTATTGCAGGGTGAGGCGGTGGTTTAAAGAATGAGACAATAAAGGATGGAAGCGAAGGGGAAAACAGCTTCATGCCAAGGGGGGAATGGGGCCATGATGGCTTGAAAAATATTTAGGCGAGTATTAATAAAACTTGTGACCAGAACAAATGCGCTTGCGAGCCTCTTGCCATAAATTTGCAAAGGACTTGATGTCAATAAGGCCCGTGGGAACATTCGATAAGGAATCTTATTAAGCGTAGCTATGTTCAACGAGCGAGTGTAGCTACTTGAAGATATTCTACGGCGCTATGTTGCCAACAAGAGATTCATTCCTGCAGTAGAGATGCACTGTACCATGCTACAAAAAATGATGAGAAATTAATACATTGATTAGAGAACTTGCGTCATGACGCCATGCAGTGGCTAAAGCCCTCGCGCCTCTAGTGCCAGTACCTGTCGCCGGCTGCCAATGACTTTGAATATCTGATCTCCCAACATTATTTGGCGATGATGCGTCTACTTCTAGTAGTTCATCTACTGTGGTGCCGGTTTCCGACTTAGCCAGTGTTCAAAACACTCATCAATTATTATCTTTGACTTTAGTTGGCGATCGAGAAAAATATTACCTTGTAAAGCAGTTAATGTATGAAAACCGCCATGGGAGCGTCTTTGGGTCAGGTGCTTTTGACGCGACCTTTTTTTGCTGGCTGATCACCCAACACTACAGCTACTGACGTTGCAAGGTTTGTTGTGTCACCCAACTCTACAGCTACTGACGTTGCAAAGTTTGTTGACTGATCACCCAACACTACAGCTACTGACGTTGTTGGCTGATCACCCAACACTGCAACTACTGACTGTGCGAAGTTTGTTGGCTGATCATCCAACACTATAGCTACTGACGTTGCGAAGTTGTTGTTGGCTGATCACCCAACACTACAGCTACTGACGTTGCGAAGTTTGTTTGCTTATCACCCAGCACTACAGCTACTGACGTAGCAAAGTTTGTCTGCTGATCATCCAACACTATGGAAATCGCTTGTGTTCCCGTGACGATTACTAACTGGTTGGTCCCTAGTTATGCTGGGACCTTAAACTGCACGTTTGAGTTAGCCCCCCTGTCCCCTGGCGTAAACCAGGGGTCCAATGGGGGGGAGAAGGAGGGAGCCCCACCCGGGAGAGACGAGCACCCCCTCCAGAGTGACGAAGACCAAGATTCCAACGGCCAAAAACGTCAGCCTCTCCAAGATGACCAGCGCCACTTCAGCCGAAGGTGACCGGAAAGACGATCACATCAACGAGTTAACCAGGAACGTCCAAAAAATTAGGAATCTATTAAGCCAAGCGACCGGCCTCTCTGAGCAGGAAGCACAAGTTTTCGCCGCAGAACCTAGCACAATTGACGATCGTCTAACGAGGCTCGAGGGTCGTGTCAAGGTCATTTTTTTCTATATCCACGAACTCCAAAGAACCAACAAACCAAAGAACCCGCAACTTACGCAAGTACCTCTACCTCTACGTCCGACGACAACTTCAACGACTCTCCGCCTCACAAAAACCCCAACCGAGCTCAGAGTGCTGCAAGGAGGAAGCAATGCACGCCATTTTATGAAAACAGTTTGTTCAACAATACTCATACTTTTCCCGAACATCTGATGATCACGTTTGACGCCAACGACAGACCGGATATTTGTCCATACACTCTGCAAAAAGAGTGGGCTCTTTCACTGGTCGCCCAGTCCTGAGCATCGCCACCAGCGGCGTCGAAGGTTTTGCCATCAGAGTAGTAACAAAACTTCTAAGTGACACAATTCTCTCCAAAATTAGACTCTGAAAAGCCATGCACAATATTGCCACACCCGACTTTCTCTACAAGTTCAGGTTTGATCTACGTTGAAGATATCCTGAAGGAGGAAATCGGGAAGTACATCACTGGACTTGTTCAATACGAAGACAGCGTTGTCAAAGCAAAAATCGCACCAAGAGAGCCATAGTGTTAGCATGCGCTTCTGCTTTCATTTGAATGAATCTTTATGAGGAAACATTACTGAGACGATTAATGAGAGAATCTTGATAACATTCGTCGAAAGTAGTTTTCGACCGTTTTCATCATTTGTATGTCATCATTAAAAAAAAAAAGTCTCCATCGAATTTTCTTTCAAGGATTTTTATGTGTTCAACCTTTTTGCCAAAATCGGCGTTTCTATGTCTTGCGACTATATCGCCGATATTCGGGGTTCTGTGTCTTGCGACTTATCGACGTCGTTCTGGCCTTGTAGCCGGAGCGCTAGAATCTTGCCACTGTATCCACCTCGTGTCGTAGAAGGCGACTAAGAGGGCGCCCCGTAGCCGGGAGCAGAATCGTGCTACCATAACCCCTGCATGTCGTAAAAGGTAACTAAAAGGGGCTAGGAATCCCGTTCTCTGTAAGACCCTTCCTCAAGGACGGCAAGACGAGTATTGGGAGGAGAGGCTCACGCCTCTCCGAACCCTATTGTTAGGGTCGCTGAATGTGTGTGGCTGTAGTATGAATGAGGTAAAAAGGAGAGAGATTGATGAGATGTTTGTGAGGAGGAAGTTTGATGTGTTGGCGCTGAGTGAGACGAAATTGAAAGGTAAGGGCAAATGTGAGTTTGGTGTGGTAAGTGGGAGAAAATCTGGTGTGGAGGAAGGTTGGGCACGAGAAGGTGTGGTCTTGATATTGAGTGATCGGTTGGCTCGTAGCGCTACCGAATGAAAGAAGGCGTCCTATAGATTGTTGTGGGTGAAAGTCAAGTTTGGCGTAGAAAGATGCTTATTTGTGAGTGCTAACGGACCTGGCAGCGAGAGGAGTGAAGAGGATAGGGAGCAATTCTGGACTGACCTGAGTGAATGTATTGAGAATTTTGGAGGTCATTTCAATATAGTTTTACTGGGTGACCTTAATGCGAGAGTTGGAGATGTAGTGGGGGAGAATGTGATAAGAAGGTATGGCGTTCCCGGTAGAAATGACAGTGGAGGAAACCTGATAGGTCTGTGTATGGAGCAGGAGCTGGTGGTTGGGAATAGTTTGTTCAAGAAGCGAGATATTCACAAGTACACATGGGTAAGGATGGCCAGTGGTGGAGAGAGCACTGAAGGGTTTTGTGCTGATATCGAGGAGAGTGGTGGGGAGGCTGTTGGATGTGCGGGTGTTGAGAGGGGAGGGGAGGAGTGTCTGACCATCTGCTGGTGGAAAGTAGATTGAGAGTGGAGCAGAAGTGGAAGGGCAACAAACGAGTGGGGGGAGAAAGAGAGGTAGTGAAAGTGAATGAACCGAATGAGAGAAGTAGAGCCGAGGAGTTCCAGCAGCCGTTGAGGGAAGAATATAACAACGTGAGAGGACAGGACCTGAGTGATGTGGAGGAAGAATGGGAGACGTTAAGGGATGCGTTGCTGAGATGTGCGAAGAAGGTGTGTGGGCGGGTGCAGAAGGAAAGGTTGCGAGCGGTGGAACGAGGAGGTCAAACTGGCGGTGGCACGGAAAAGAGGAGCGTTTGAGGAGTGAGCAGGAGAAGTCGGTGTGGCTTATGAAAGCTACAAAGAGAGGTGAAATGAGGTGACGCGGGTGGTGAGAAGAGCCGAAAGGGACGCTGATGCCCGGTGGGGCAGCCGGTTGTGCCAGAATTTTTAGGAGAACAAAAAGATGTTCTGGAAAGAGGTGAAGAGGGTGAGAAAGGGAGAGACCGGAAAGGAGGAAGTGGTGCAAGATGGAAATAGCCAGTTGTTGTTCGAAAGTGGTGATGTACGGAAAAGGTGGGCCGAGTATTTTGATGAGTCGTTGAATGTCGAGGGTGACAGAGAGGCTGACATAGTTGCTGCGGGTGGAGGTGCTTGGTTGTCGGTTTTGAGAGAAAGACTTGTGGCGGACATTACCAGGGAAGAGGTGCAGTAGACGGTGGAGGTGATGAAAGCAGGGAAAGCCCCTGGTTTGGATGGCATTGCGACCGAGTGTCTAAAGAAGGGTGGAGTTAGTGAGGTTAGTGAACTTGTGTTTTGTGGCAGGCGTGGTACCGATTGAGTGGCGCAGTGCCTGCATTGTTCAGCTATATATGGGCAAAAGAGTTAAAAATGAATGCTGCAACTCGAGAGGTATCAGTCTGTTATGTGTGGTTGGTAAGTTGTTTGGGAGAGTGCTGATCAAAAGGATTAGAGACTGTACGGACTGCGCAATTTGAGAGGAACAGTGGGGCTTTAGGAGTAGTAGAGGGTCTGCTGATCAGATTTTTTTGCAGTGAGACAGGTCTGTGAGAAGTACCTTGCCAAAGGGAAGGATGTGTTCTGGGCTTTCATGAAACTGGAGAAGGCCTACGACAGGATTGACAGGGAAGCGCTGTGGAGAGTGTTGCGTTTGTATGGAGTGGGCGGACATCTGTTGGAAGCGGTGCCGAGTTTCTATGTTGACTGCCGAGCATGTGTCAGAGTGGGGAGCGAGGTGAGTGATGAGTTCACAGTGAAAGTAGGACTGAGACAAGGCTGCGTGATGTCTCCCTGGCTCTTCAACCTCTATATGGATGGAGTGGTCAGTGAGGTGAACGCGAGTGTGCTGGGTCTTGGCTTGGAACTGTTGGAAGTGAATGTTCAGAGTTGGCAGTTGAGCCAGTTGCTATTTTCTGATGATACGGCCCTGGTTGCGGATTCAGGGGAGAAGCTATGTAGGCTAGTGTCTGAGTTTGGTAGAGTAGGAGGAAGTTCAGTGTTTTTTTTAAGTATCTGGGTTCCCATGTGGAGGGGTGTGAAGTGTTAGGTGCGCTGATAAGTGTAATGAGCTGTAGGACGTTGGGGATGGAAGCAAAGAGAGGGCTGTATGAGGGTGTTGTTGTCCCAACTGTGCTCCACGGAGCTGAGATTTGGGGGGGTCAGAGCAGAGGAGAGAAGAAGGTTGAATATTTTAGAGATGAAATGTCTGAGGAGCATGGCTGGAGTAACGCTGAGAGACCGGATCACCAACGACGTGGTTCGAATCAGAACAGGGATGGTGAAGAAGTTGGAGGACAGAGTGGATTCGCGTGTTCTGAGATGGTTCGGGCACATGGAGAGGATGGATGAAGGGAATTGGTGAAAAAGGTGATGAATGCGGAGGCGAGTAGTCGCAGGCCTAGAGGTAGACCAAAGTTTGGGTGGATATATGGTGTGAAGCAGGAATTAGGAAGGAAAGATATGAATGTGGAGGTAGCGAGAGAGCGTGCAATGAACAAGCATGATTGGAGAATACAGATACAGACACTAGGCCGCATCCCCCAGAAAGGGGGGTGGCCGATGGCAAGGCGCACCTCACACCCTCACACGCTCACACTCACACAACTTAGCCCTTTTGTGCTAAAGGGTCCGGCCGGTAGCCCCTCAACTTACATTCTGGGTCCCGAATGTACCTAGGAACCGTCGTCAGCAGCAGGGCCCGACAGTTTTCACTGGTTTACCCCCGCCGCGTCATAATGGCCGGGCCCCCCCCACCCACGACCATCCCGACAGCGGGATGCCAAGGGCGGGAAAGCACATCAGAGCAGCGTCAAAATCAACCATTCACAACCATTCTCCACTCACGCCTGTTCATTGCACGCTCTCTCGCCACCTCCACATTCATGTCTCTTCTTCCCAACGCCTGCTTCAGACCATCCATCCATCCAAACTTCGGTCTACCTCTAGGCCTGCGACCACTCGCCTCCGCATTCATCACCCTTTTCACCAATCTCCCTT
>SDVV010044859.1:0-10119 GCA_016164225.1 Gammarus roeselii
GAAGCAGGCGTTGGGAAGAAGAGACATGAATGTGGAGGTGGCGAGAGAGCGTGCAATGAACAGGCGTGAGTGGAGAATGGTTGTGAATGGTTGATTTTGACGCTGCTCTGATGTGCTTTCCCGCCCTTGGCATCCCGCTGTCGGGATGGTCGTGGGTGGGGGGGGGCCCGGTCATTATGACGCGGCGGGGGTAAACCAGTGAAAACTGTCGGGCCCTGCTGCTGACGACGGTTCCTCGGTACATTCGGGACCCAGAGTGTAAGTTGAGGGGCTACCGGCCGGACCCTTTAGCACAAAAGGGCTAAGTTGTGTGAGTGTGAGCGTGTGTGGTGCGCCTTGCCGTCGGCCACCCCCCTTTCTGGGGGATGCGGCCTAGTGTCTGTATCTGTATCTGTTTTTCGAAAACCTTGGTGGTGCCCGGTGGTACAAAAATCAATTGACCGGGGCGAGAGGATGTACGGGGCCTTTCGCCGAGCACGGTCCCCCAGGAACCGAGTAGCCTGGAAAACGGAAACTGCCGTGCTCCGCAAACTTAGCGTGGAAGAGAAGCGAGAAAGCTTGACCTAATTAGTTAACACAATCAATTTTCCCAAGTGTGGGAACAAATCAGACTTATCCAAGGTCGCCACGAGCGACCTATCCACATCTTGTCGGACGGCGACATTGTCTATTCTTCATACGCTGATATTGCGGACAAACTAGCTACAACTTTTAGCCAGATATCGCAATCGACAAATTACACGGCTTCCTTTCAACGGAAAAAAAACAATGCCACGCGTATCACAACCGGTGTGTTCCACTCCACCCCGATCGAATCCCTTAACGTGCTCGCCAACGAGCTTCGACTTCCGCTCCGGCGAGACAAACTTTCACTACAATACTATTTTAAGACTAGAAGTATAATCAACAACCCAGCACTCAACCACATCACCAACATATCCGATAAACGCCTTTTCGCGGCTGAAAATAATATATGCCCGCCGTTTTCCCAACGTGTGGACAACCTTCTGACCTCGCTAAACATCAACCGTAAGGCTATTAAGCCTTCATTTTCATACCAAATCCTTCAAATTACCACACCAACATGGATGATCAACCCACCACCAGTCAACCTAGACCTGCAAGTGTACCCGAAAGCAACTACTCCAACCAACGCATACCAACAGGAATTCCTATGACAACTTGACAAAGAATATTTGGAGCACCGACATATATCTACTGACGGCTCCAAAACCTTGGACTGAGTGGGAGCCGCCGCTGTGTGTGGGGGCATCCCACGCTCGGCCACCCTCCCACAAGAGGCCTCCGTGTTCTCTGCCGAGCTCCACGCACTCGAACTAGCCATCTCTATTGCAAAAATAGATCGCTTCCCAAAATCCGTAATATTCTCAGACAGTCTGAGTGTCTTCACCCAGCTTAGAACACTGCACTACGAACAACCCGTACTACGTTAAATGCAGAACGATCGCATTGTGATGTCCGAAACGGGTCAGGCGGTCGAATTGTGAGGAAAAGAACTTGCGGACTCGCTTGCTAAACTGACGTCTTCTCACCAAGAATATTTTTTCGCAATACATTACCGGGACTGGTTCCCTACCATCAACTCCCATATAGCATGCCTGCCGATGGGATGAAATGTGGCAACAGAGTGGACAAAAAATGCGTCCTGTCAAACCCTCAGTCGGAGAATGGAAACAAAGTTCACCAACAGAAAAGACCAAGTGTTCGTCAGCTGCTTGTGCACGGGACACACGTGGATAACTCACAACCACCTGATGGAAGTCAACATGGGACCAAACGCCCCACCTTGCCCTGTTGCCACAAAGTGGCTATCAGCGTGAAACACTTACTGATGGACTGCAACACACTTGCAGCAACCCGACGAGCTTTTTTAAATCCCCTATGCAACCTGCAACGCCTACTCACTGACCCAACCTACCGGAAAATGCTTGTCGCTCTCGGAAAACACACAGGACTAAACGAAGCTGTTTAAACCCCAAACACTTGTGCAAGTGAGGTGGTCCCTCCACCCTATTATGCACAGAGGTAACAATACATTTACGTAAATACGTGTTAACTCTTCTCTTTTTTGTACGCGCTAGTACGCGAATATGCCACGATTGAAATATGTATGGGATTTCACCCTGACATGATTAATATTTTTGCACGAGAGGCCGTGCGAACTTACCTGAATTAATGACTGTCGCGCCCTACAGGAGAGCCTATTACACGTTCAGGCTCTGGTGGAAATTAGACTCGAATCAAATCTGGTGTCGTACGACTCGTGCACCAGTCGCATGAAATGCGACTCTGGAGTCGTATGACCGGTGCAACAGTCGCATGAAATCTGTACCAGAGCTACACTTCGTTTTATGTCATGTCTTCTGGCACATCACAGCGTCAGCCGCCACGCCGCGTTCCATCATGTTGTACGGCGCACCACAGCATCAGCCGCCACGCCACGTTTCATCATGTCGTCTGGCGCACCACAGCGTCAGCGCTATGCCGCCTTGTATCATGACGTCCGGCGCACCACAGCGTTAGCGCCACAACGCCTTTTATCATGATGTCTGGCACACCACAGCGTCAGTGCCACAATGCCTTTTATCATGATGTCTGGCGCACCACAGCGTCAGCGCCACACCGCCTGTTATCATGACATGACGTCTGACGCACCACAGCGTCAGCGCCACGTCGCCTTTTATCATGACGTCTGGCGCACCACAGCGTTAGCGCCACACCACCTTTTATCATAGCGTCTGGCGCACCACAGCTTCAGCGCCACGCGGCCTTCTATCATAACATCTGGAGCACCCCAGCGTCAGCGTCACGCTGCTTTTTATCATGATTTCTGACGCACCACAACGTCAGCGTCATGCCGCCTTTTGTCGTGACGTCTGGTTCCGCATCCTCACTTTGCACCCAGCGGCTCAGTCAATGAAGAAGCTGCCTAAAGTTAACGAGCGCAAAGTTGTGGCGTCGGGCTTCTGCTTCTCTGAGTGCTCAGAAAAGGTTTGTTCAGATAGAATTAGGCCCATTGCAAAAAGTTTGGTAGTCCTGAGCCCGTCTTCCTCTCAAGACCATCACGGATGTATGGAGCAGCTAGTGCGGCTCGGCGGAGCGGCTAGTTTGGCTCAGTGTTAACAAGTGTTAACGAGAGTTAACAAGCGTACAACAACAGGCCTTTTGGCCAAAATTTTGGTCAAAGTTCGTTGTCTTTTGATAGTAAGAAGATTCGTTCTGAAGTGAAACGCCTAAGGGCGCTTCATGTGTCGGCGTAATTTCTGTTTGCAAAACATCTAGGAAGGGAAATGTTGATGTGGGAGATAACATTAAACAATGATACGCGGAACAACTCAAATCAGCACCTGAAGAGAGCCATAGACCCACGATGTTGATATCAGATTGTCTCGGTATCTTTCCTCGTTAAACCAACTGCTGACCGGTGACATTGGTATAAACCATTTTGACACGGGCAGGTACCAATGCTGATTACATTTTTCCGAGCTAGTGTCAATGTCGGGCAATATTTTGACCTGGTGGGTTTCATGCCCGACCCTTTTTAACGAATATGCTAATGAGCGTGCTTTAGACGGAAGCTATTAAACGGCGATTCATGGCAAATTCGTCGAACCGTGAATTAAACGTTTTGATTGAATCGGTGTTTACAACATCTGTTAGATGTTTGTTTCATTCTTCGACAACTGTATACGTGAAGAAATTGTGCAGTAGGTCGAATGAGAAACGTTTGCCAACGATTTTGTATCTTGTATTCCTGGTCACTTTATTTGCATCTAGAGTGAACAGGCTCGCTCGGCCGACGTTTTCCTTCCCATTCATGATCTTCCAAACACCGATTTCTGACTCTGTGCTTATCTAGCAACTAAAGGTTGAGTTCACGTAGCTCTACGTTGAACCTTCTCTAATTTAAAAACGTCTTTTCTAAGATATGGAGACTTGAATTGGACGGAACACTCGAGATGCGGTCAAACAAATGCATTGTATAATTTATGAATACTGTGTCTGCTCTTGCACGAGATAGCGTACCCTGTATTGTATTGCCATTTTTGGCACCATCGTTACATTGCTTGCTGTATTTCAAGTCGCAACTAATGATGACACTAAGACTCTTTGGTGACAGAAATGAGTCTATTTTCGGACACTGAATATTCGTGCTTGGGGTTACGATGATCGAAGCGCATTACTTTACATTTGTCTACATTACATTTATTTTGCCACTTTTCAGACTTTTGTTCAAGTATAATTGAATCTGCTGACACTAAAGTTTGGTATGCATTGTTTCTCCTATCTTAGCTTCGTCTGCAAACTCGCTAATGTTTGAAAGCCGGTTCCTATCGATATCGCTTATGAATATTATGAAAAAACTGGACCTAATACGGATCCTTGAGGCACGTCGCTTGTAACATTATCCATGAGCAACATTTTATCCAGTTATTTTCGCTCGGCTCCAATACCGATGCTGTGCATTCTACTAATTTATTTTTAGGCGTTTGTGGAGAAATTTTGGAAATCAGGGCAAATGATACTGCTGAAAATATTCTCGAAATAAGCAGCTGGTTCGTAATACAGGACCGATTATGTTATGAGGTGTTATTCGAATACCAATTTCCAGCATATTCTGCTGCAACTGGTTCAATGTAACAATATCATACGGAACTTGTATTAGTTAGTATATTTAAATTGTATTCTGCCCAATGTATTCTAGGTGTTTCATACTCATAATAATTATGGGATGCATTTTGCAACTTAGAAGCGTGCTACTATTTTCACAACTTATAATTTATTTTTTATAAAACTTTTTATAGGGAAGTGCAGTTCATAGAAAAGTGCACGGAGGGTTCGGGGGGGCGAACACTGGCATCCAAGACAGTATTCCAACACTACCTCGAAACCAAGAGAGCCTAAAAGATAGTGCATCGGGTGATTGGGTAGCATTATAGCTATCCCTGAATTCAAGTTGATACACTACCCCGCTCCACTATGGCAACGATTTTAAGGATAAGTGTCTTCGCACCTGGAGCAGTTCAACCGACTGCTACAGTTTCCCCAGGGATATTTTTTATCGAACTTTTTATAGGGAAGTGCAGTTCGTAGAAAAGTGCACGGAGTGTTCGGGGGGCGAACACTGGCATCCAAGACAGTATTCCAACACTCTACCTCGAAACCAAGAGAGCCTAAAAGATAGTGCATCGGGTGATTGGGTAGCATTACATCTATCCCTGAATTCAAGTTGATACACTACCCCGCTCCACTATGGCAACGATTTCAAGGATAAGTGTCTTCGTACCTTGAGCAGTTCAACCGACTGCTACAGTTTCCCCATGGATATTTTTAAAAAAACTTTTTATAGGGAAGTGCAGTTCATAGAAAAGTGCAAGGAGTGTTCGGGGGGCGAACACTGGCATCCAAGACAGTATTCCAACACTCTACCTCGAAACCAAGAGAGCCTAAAAGATAGTGCATCGGGTGATTGGGTAGCATTACAGCTATCCCTGAATTCAAGTTGATACACTACCCGCTCCACTATGTCAACAATTTTAAGGATAAGTGTCTCCGTACCTTGAGCAGTTCAACCGACTGCTACAGTTTCCCCATGGATATTTTTTATAGAACTTTTTATAGGGAAGTGCAGTTCATAGAAAAGTGCACGGAGTGTTCGGGTGGCGAACACTGGCATCCAAGACAGTATTCCATCACACTACCTCGAAACCAAGAGAGCCTAAAAGATAGTGCATCGGGTGATTGGGTAGCATTACAGCTATCCCTGAATTCAAGTTGATACACTACCTCGCTCCACTATGGCAACGATTTTAAGGATAAGTGTCTTCGTACCTTTAGCAGTTCAACCGACTGCTTCAGTTTCCCCATGGATATTTTTTATTGAACTTTTTATAGGGAAGTGCAGTTCATAGAAAAGTGCACGGAGTGTTCGGGGGGCGAACACTGACATCCAAGACAGTATTCCAACACTACCTCGAAACCGAGAGAACCTAAAAGATAGTGCATCGGGTGATTGGGTAGCATTACAGCTATCCCTGAATTCAAGTTGATACACTACCCCGCTCCACTATGGCAACGATTTTAAGGATAAGTGTCTTCGCACCTTGAACTGCTCAAGGTACGAAGACACTTATCCTTAAAATCGTTGCCATAGTGGAGCGGGGTAGTGTATCAACTTGAATTCAGGGAATGCTGTAATGCTACCCAATCACCCGATGCACTATCTTTTAGGCTCTCTTGGTTTCGAGGTAGAGTGTTGGAATACTGTCTTGGATGCCAGTGTTCGTCCCCCGAACACTCCGTGCACTTTTCTATGAACTGCACTTCCCTATGAAAAGTTCTTTAAAAAATATCCATGGGGAAACTGTAGCAGTCGGTTGAACTGCTCAAGGTACGAAGACACTTATCCTTAAAATCGTTGCCATAGTGGAGCGAGGTAGTGTATCAACTTGAATTCAGGGATAGCTGTAATGCTACCCAATCACCCGATGCACTATCTTTTAGGCTCTCTTGGTTTCGAGGTAGAGTGTTGGAATACTGTCTTGGATGCCAGTGTTCGCCCCCCCGAACACTCCGTGCACTTTTCTATGATCTTATAATTTACTAAACTGTAAACATTTTTTCCTACATTTCTCACAACTTTAGCTTAGAATTGTGCTCTTGTTTCCACTGCATTAAGCAGCAGAATGGAGCTGCTATGATTTAGTCCTCTTGCACCTGCATTCAACACAATCCCGCGAAGGAAGTAACTTTGCGTCGCAACCGCGCATCCGACTCGCATTAGTATTAATTGCATGTTCAACCGTTGATATCTCACATGTTAAACTTCTATAAAGATTGAATTTGGAAGAAGCACTCCATCATTTGTTTAATATCACAAATTTCTTATTCTGTGCCCGTAAATGTGTTACCCGTTTTACGCACAAATTACCCATTACCCCATTCATTTGTCACCATCGTCATTATACCGCAACGTGATTTAATTCAGTATTGGAAAAATATATAACATTATCAGTCGGCTAACATCTCCAGGAACGACGATAGAAGTTGTATAGTTCTGAGCAGTAGAGAGCTTGCTTTCATCACCAACAAGGCTCGCATAAGCTTGTATGGACATGATACCCTACAAAATATCCTTCAAAACATTTGCGCTGGTCTCGTCAATAAAAATAAATTCAAAAGCATACTCAATATCCAACTAACAATTCCCTCAGCAGTGCCCTACGGAATGACTCAACGGCCTGCGCCCGTGACAACACTAGATGCACAACCAATACACAAACCCATCAAAATATCACAACAGGTCTAGGCCAAATCGTTCCCAGCATCAATCCATTTCGAGTTCGAGGCAGTGGTTGCTGCCCCGCTAGTACAATCCGTTTATATAAGAAATACAAGTTTTGGCCCCGACATAACGCCTCAAATTAGACTCTGTACAAACCTAGAAAATAGAGTTTGTGGGGCTGCCAGCCCTCACAAATGCTGCTATGTAAACGCTAGTAGTCTTCGAGGCAAAATCGAAGAAGTAGGTAATTTTGCATTGAATGAAAATATCGACATAATAATCATCGCAGAATCGTGGATAAAATCGAGTGAAAGACAATATTCAGGCGAATTTAATCTCAGGTTACTCAATATTTCACAAAGATGGACAAGGCAGAGAGGGCGTAAAAGTATTGATCCTCGTAAAAAATGCTCTTCAAATATGAGAAGTCACTATTCCAAGCAGCTGACACGACGTAGTGTCAATTAAAGTAGTCGGTAAACACCTAAAGTGTCAAATCACCCTCGTCTACCGTCCTCCAAAAAGTAAGGTTGCAGATGATGTCGATCTTTACAACACACTTCTTGATGTCGCCACAACACAAAATAATATTGTGCTTGGGAATTCAATATTCCTGATTTTGACTGAGTAACAGACAAATGGACTGCCACGGGCCAACGTCTGAGCGATTTAGCAGACGATAAGTTAATGACCCAAATGGTAAAGACTCCAACAAGACGCAGCAGCCTGATCGTCAATTTAGTGCAGGCGACGCTCATTCACGAAGGTTGAAGTGGTGAACCATTCGGATAAAGCATTCATAACTGTAATAATTTTATAATCGATCTTGAGTTGAAAACTTCAACAAACCACGATAAAGTCCATAACTTAAGATTATCTAACTTTGATGGCTTAAGAGAGTCAATAACCTTCGGATGTGACGTCAACCAACATCAAAACAATTTTTTTGACCAAACCTAAATATATTAAACTCGACCATATCCCTCTCAAAAACAGGCGACAAACAGTCTGCCGGTCTCGTAAGTACTGAAAAGGCAAACTGCAGCACCTTCAGTCGCAAGAAAAGCAATGCACCCGACAAAACAGGAACGCACGCAAGACGACGCTGCAGGAAACGTATTCATAATAGGCGGAAGAGTTCTAATAGAGGTCCTGAAACGCAAAAAGAAAGATTATGAAAATGAATTGTGGTAACAGCAAAACAAATCCGAAACCATTTTTTAGTTATATTTCGAGCAAAAAAAAATCAAGGTCTGTAGTACGTCCTCTTTAGAACTATAGTAGTGAGCTAGAACCGGATGACAACCAATATTTTTATTTTGTATTTAGGTTAGAGAATCCGAATATTCCTAATCCTCCGCATACCATTTAAGAAAGACAAATTGAAGCCCCCAGCATAGAGAACTTTCCTCTACCGAAGTTCTTGAATATGAGGATAATTGACAGTTGCAAAATATCCAGTTCCAGACCAAGTTCATCCCAAAGTTCTAAAAGGAACTATGAATGAAATTGCCGAACAGTTTATCAAACATTTCACCCAATCGCTCACAAATGGCACTATCCTTTCTTGATGACAAGAGGCCAACGTTATTCCAAGTTTCTAAACGAGGGGCAAAAAGTGTCCCGGGAAAATGCAGGCCAATTAGTCTCACTTCAGTCATTAGCCGATTAATGGAAAGTTTGATAGCTAATAAAATGACATAATTCTTAGAATTCAACAAGTTACTAGGTGACTGCTACATAACAAACAGTTTTATAACAGTAAAGAGGCCTCCTAACAGTGATGTTTTGTGTGAAATTCGTTTTCAAAACATACATGTGCAACAACGGATATTTTCCCGAAGTTAGGCAGCGTTGGTGATCATCGTCACTCCATGGAACGGCCAGAACGACTCAGTAGAGCGACCAGTGTGTCTCAGTGGAGCGGCCAGTGCAGCTCAGTCAAGCGCCAGTGCGGCTCAGTGCATCTCAATCAAGCGCCAGTGCGCCTCAGTAGAGCGACCAGTGTAGCTCAGTCAAGCGCCAGTGCGGCTCAGTGCATCTCAATCAAGTGCCAGTGCGGCTCTGTGGAGCGGCCAGTGCAGCTCAGTCAAGCGCCAGTGCGGCTCAGTGCATCTCAATCAAGTGCCAGTGCGGCTCTGTGGAGCGGCCAGTGCAGCTCAGTCAAGCGCCGGTGCGGCTCAGTGCATCTCAATCAAGTGCCAGTGCGGCTCTGTGGAGCGGCCAGTGCAGCTCAGTCAAGCGCCGGTGCGGCTCTGTGGGGCGGCCAGAGCGGCTCTGTGGAGCGGCCAGTGCAGCTCAGTCAAGCGCCAGTGCGGCTCAATGGACTGGCTGGTGAAGCTCAATCAAGTGCCAGTGCGGCTCTGTGCAGCGGCCAGTGCAGCTCAGTCAAACGCCAGTGCGGCTCAGTAGAGCGGCCAATGCAGCTCAATCAAGCGCCAGTGCGGCTCAGTGGAGCGGCCAGTGCAGCTCAGTCAAGCGCAAGTGCGGCTCGTTGCAGCTCAATCAAGCGCCAGTGCGGCTCTGTGGAGCGGCCAGTGTAGCTCAGTCAAGCGCCAGTGCGGCTCAGTGCATCTCAATCAAGCGCCAGTGCGGCTCTGTGGAGCGACCTGTGCGGCTCTGTGCAACGGCCAGTGCAGCTCAGTCAAGCGCCAGTGCGGCTCAGTGGAGCGGCTGGTGCAGCTGCCAGTCAAGCGTCAGTGCGGCTCTGTGGAGCGGCCAGTGCAGCTCAGTCAAGCGCCAGTGCGGCTCAGTGGAGCGGCTGGTGCAGCTGCCAGTCAAGCGTCAGTGCGGCTCTGTGGAGCGGCCAGTGC
>SDVV010044860.1:0-10119 GCA_016164225.1 Gammarus roeselii
ATTCTCCACTCACGCCTGTTCATTGCACGCTCTCTCGCCACCTCCACATTCATGTCTCTCCTTCCCAACGCCTGCTTCAGACCATCCATCCACCCAAACTTCGGTCTACCTCTAGGCCTGCGACCACTCGCCTCCGCATTCATCACCCTTTTCACCAATTTCCCTTCATCCATCCTCTCCATGTGCCCGAACCATCTCAGTACACGCGAATCCCCTCTGTTCTCCAACTTCTTCACCATCCCCGTTCTATAGAAAAATTACTCAAAGAGAAATATCGCGACGTGCCAGGCGCATTTCCATTAGAAAAACTACGTACCCTGTCATTGTAGTAGTACTTAGATATAGACACGTCCGCAGGGCCAACGTCACGATCGTCCTCATCATCATTTTCGTCGTATTCGTCCTCCTGTTGATCGTTGTCTCTTCGGCCTGTAGTCCCGAGACTACCCGCCAAGAAGCCGTTGTACACAGGAGCTGTGCGACTGTGAGCGCCTGATGGGAATATTTCATGAATATTATCATTCCTCACGTGTTAGAACGGCCGAAATCTAGACTGAACAACCGGCTATCAGCTTGTCGCCTCCCTTCTGCGGCCGCCTCACGGGCCACCGCCTGCACCTCTCTTCCAATGACTAAAAGATTATGACGCAGGCGTTAACGTCCTTATACTCTTTTGCGGACTTGCGGACAGTCGGCGGCATTCCTGGCTGCTACTATCGAAACCATTCCTACCTCATCAGAGCCACTATTTCTAACTCACGGGCAGAAATAAGGGTTATTCTAGGGCACCCAATTCAAATCCACTGGGCAAACGCATGGGTTATTGTAACGTGCTCGCACAGTTCGCAGGTCCGCAAAAAAGGCGGGACCGGCGTTAACCACACAGATGTATGGTTCAGAGTATTCAAGAGTTATTTGTAAACAAAATAACTATTGAAGCATCTTTATCAAATATATTAGAGTGACGCACATTTTAGCGTGATAGTTTTAATCTAATAGTATGAATCCCAAGCAAGCAACCGTCGTTAGTAACCTTTTTTTCATTGGTACGTTACTATATTCTGGTTATTCTCACCCAATAACTATTCCAACATCCGACAGATAGTCTGAAAAAAGAACAAGAAACTGAACTTAAAACTCGATCCCAAAGGTTCACACCTACCTTGCATGGAGCTGCCACCCCTCTCTGGCTCGCTGCTTGCCCCCAGGCGAGCGGGTGGCAGCATCTGCAAACTTTGTTGCTTGCGCCGTTGAGGATGTTGCTGATGTTGGTCTTGTTGCAACACTTGCATTAGTTGTTGTTGCTTTTGGAGTTGCTGTTGATGCCTCAGTTTTTGCAGGCTACTTGCTTTTTTGCTGCTTGCTTTCATAGAGCCGAAGTTGCTGGCGTCGACGTAAGGCTTTAGACTTGGACTGTAGGGCTTGGGGGCTTTGATCCCTCCCACTCCACCTCCGCCAGTCCGGAAAGGCTTGAAGGTGCCGATGTAGGCACCGAGGGCAGATAGAGACCTGGGAGTTTGGATGACAGCAGACTTATTCTGGTTCTTCTTGGAGAGGAACACGGGACGCGTGAAGCACACTAGCACACCTGGGGGAGGTGGGAGTGGAAGAGGTTTTATTGTTGTTAGACATGGAGGCGATTTCTTGAGGTAATAGATTCATCCTAATAAACGGTAATTTCTGAACGTTAAAATATATTATCGGACCTGGTAAGCCGTAACCCTACCAAATCTGCCATCAACGCGAACACAGTTGTAAATGATAAGAACCAGTGAGTTTGAGGGTTGCAAGTCCATGTCTAAGCCCTTGATGCGCCAGAGAGTGAATGATAAACTTATTTACACATACACAGTTTTACTTCTATCTGAGTTTTTTCCACTAACTTTTGCTTCTATTCTTAATAAATATGAATACTCTGCGCAATATTGATCCTGATGAACATTACTACCTCGATGTATGTGACTGCGCATACTATGACAGCTCAAATTCATCAGAGAAATTTTCCTCTTTGCCTTACTCTTTGAACTTTTTAAGTGTTAATATTCGATCTGCCCAAAAAAATCTTGCTAGTCTTCTGGTTTTCTTGAAAACAATATAAATAAAACTCCATGTGCTTGTGCTGACGGAGACCTGGGGCAGTGATTGCTGGCTGGATGTGCCCGGCAACAGTGCTTATCACTCTGTTAGACCTGACCGCAGGGGCAGGAGCGTAGCTGTGCTGGTCAGTTCAGACCTGCAGTCGCGCCTGCACTCCTCTTCAACGAGTAATACTGAATTATTTGAGAGCTGTTGCGTTGGAGTGACTATTTGTAACAGAGAGTATACTGTGTTGGGTGTATTCCGTCCTCCATCGTCTCCTATGCTTGATTTCAATAATGTATTCCATGAAATGATAAATGACGATCTTATTTGGGCTTCTAGTTTGATATTAGTCTAAAATCTTTACCTCAGGATGGTAATCAGTTTATTGAAAAGTTGAATAGACTTCATTTTATTCCTGTTATTAATATTCCGACCCGTGTTACCGCGGACACTTCCACCACGATTGACCACATTTGGATGAATTCATTGCAGCAGTGATGGTCGGGGGTGATTCCTGCTGACATTAGTGATCATTTCCCTACTTTTCTGATCATGCCAAATGCGCTTGCCTACGAGTCCTCTAAGATCGAAATTAAATTCCGTTTGCATTCTTCTGGTAACTTGAAAAATCTCCGAAACAAACTAGGAACCTTTGTAAGTGCATTCCACTAATTCAATACTTTTAATGCTGAAACACGCTTTAAAATATTCATTGATGAATTTTACGAGTTCTATAATCAACTTTGTCTAATTAAAACTAAGCGGGTATCCCAGATGCGTGCGTCCAGTCCGTGGATGACCGATTATTTGCTCCGCTTTGTGGCTGAGAAGCACCGCCTGTACAGCGAGTCGCGCACCGATCCTGCTCTCATAGATCAGTACAAGAGGTATAGAAATGGGGTATGTAGACGCATTAGGAAAACTAAAGTACGATAATATCATGATAGATTTTTGTCTAATAGGAACGACAGTCGCAGAATATGGAAGGGCAATAATGGTGTTTTGCAACCGAATTCTAAACAAAGAACTGAATTCAAGTTGGATGTCTATGGTGAGGAGATATCGACGCCTGTTGATGTTGCTAATTAGTTCAATGTCTATTTTACGGGGATTGCTGACGATCTTGCAACTAAAATTCCTCCTGTGAACATTGATCCCTCACAATATGTGACACAGCTGGGTAACTCGTTAGCTTGTTTTCCAACAGACTCTAGTGAAGTCTCAAAAATTATCAAGTCTTTTAAAAGCAAAGGATGTTCTCTTCCGTCAATCCCATCATTCGTTTATAAAAGTGTTTCAAATACAATTTTTCTACTCTTTCGGATCTCGTTAATTCTTCTTTTGTTGAGGGTATATTTCCAGAAGTGGTAAAAAAGTCTCGAGTTGATCCAATTCCTAAGAGTGGGGCAGCTAATTTGGTTTCCAACTACCGACCTATTTCGACTTTACCTTTCATGCGCAAAATAAACGAAAAAGCAACGTCCACGCGCAGTATTAAATTTTGTGATCGTTTCCATCTAAGATCTGTTCATCAGTTTGGATTTCAGGAGGGGAAACAACAATAGATGCAATCCTGCAGTGTGTCGAGCGGGTTCATGAAGCCCTAAATTCCGAAAAGTATCTTATAGCATTATTTATTGACTTCAGTAGGGCATTCGACCCTGTTCAACATCATCTTCAGCTGGGGAAGCTCGAGAGGTTGGGTATCCGTGGGAACTCCTTGCGGTGGTTCGAGTCATATCTGAGTGATAGAGAGTAGGTTGTGGATAATAATGGCGTTACATCTGAACCTCGCTCCTTGACTGTGGGTGTACCGCAGGACTCAATTTTGGGCCCTCTACTATTTCTCTGTATAATAATGACATGGCGAGCTCTTCTACTGCACTTCGGTTGGTGCACTTTGCTGACGATACAACTGCGCTGGTGGAGGGGGAGCAGCTTGATGACCTTTGCACAACTGTTAACAGAGAACTCCAGAAGATTGATCAGTAGCTTTGTTGCAATAAACTATCCTCAAACTTTTCTAAGACCTCATACATGATTATTACTATCAAATCTCAAAACATTGGCACCCCCTTAGCAATAAGAAATGTTAATGTCTCTACTGCAGAGACGGCCAAGTTCCTGGGGGTAATTGTGGATCGGAGAATCTCCTTCTCTAATCAGATTGATCATATCAGGCAGAAGATATAAAAATCATGTGGTATCCTAAGAAAATTGTCACCCCTCGTTCCTGCGAGTGTTCTGCGGTTACTGTTTTGGTCTCTTGTCTACCCTTATTTACTCTACGGTATTGAAGTTTGGGGCGCCTCTGCCAAAAATAAACTAAATAGATTTTGTTCAATTCAAAACAATGTGTACGGCTTGTCCTTTGTGATTTTAATAGTCCTGTTGAGGAAGTTTATAAAGAGCTCCATTTATTCAATTAAAGTGATATCATTCGATTTTTTGTGCTGGTAAATTTTTTTCAGTTCTACGTTCTTGGAACCAATAGTTTTTTGCTGATAAAATATGTGAAAATAAAATAGTTCATGGTTACAATACTTGATTTAGTCGCTTAAATAACTGACTCGTTCGAATATCGAGGAGTAAAGTTTTGGAACGATATCCCACACGAACTGAAACAGTCACATGATGTACTGCATTTCAAACGTAGGTTAAACTATCTCATCTTGTCGTAATGGTGTCTTTAGGATGACTGAAGCATGAGCATTTTTGTTAGATTACAGTTATTTGTTCACTTACCTAAAAAGTTTCTATTTAGTATGTGCTGTATCAACTCTTAATTAGCACTGTCAGATCTGTTTTAACCTTACCATGACTTTTCTTTTACTCATTTTTTTTTGTCTTTTTATTTAGCTTCTAAATGCGTGGTTATCTTTTTATGAAATGTTTCTAATGCTGACTTGTTCCTACTTCCTTATGCCCAAATAGTCTTCGAACTAGTTAAGGGCTTAAACCAATGTGTTTTTTTTTCTGGCCTGAGTTGTCATCAGTTTCTGGTGTCCTCCATGCATAACGGAAATTGATTTTAACAAAAATTATCATTATCAAAAGAACAACTCAATACGGGGGCTCACCGTTGCCGCAGAACCTCGCTCCAGAAGTGCGAGGGAAAGGCACGCTGTGATCTTTGAAGCTGCCATATGAGTAGAGGCTCCCTTCCCTCTCGGCAGGCTCCTCAACCCCGTTGGGGTTACTCCCCACGGCGGGTAAGGAACCTTCGTGCTGGGACAGGCCCTCTGTATTCTGAAAACAGAATTGGATGTTTTTGACAACCAAACAGTAGCTGAATACAATAGATTATGAGAATCCGTACTTCAATAAAGGGCAGGAAAAAATGTCCAGAGTACCAGAGGTAATTCAGTGAGATAATAACAGTATTTAATAAATGCAGGTAGTAATTATCGATACAATGAAGGGATAGTCAAATGTATGCATTTTCATTTGTAAACAGAAAAACTATGCGATATTGAAGAATTGTGAACAGAATAATGAAAAATCTACGCATTTGTCTTAAAAAACACTATTTACAGATACAGACACTAGGCCGCATCCACCAGAAAGGAGACTGGCCGACGGCAAGGCGCACCTCACACCATCATACGCTCACACTCACACAACTTAGCCCTTTTGTGCTAAAGGGTCCGGCCGGTAACACCGCAATATACACTCTGGGTCACGAGTGCAGTCCAAGGATCCGTTGTCAGCAGCAGGGCCCGACAGTTTTCACTGGTTTACTCCCGCCGCGTCATAATGGCCGGGCCCCCTCCCCCACCCACGATCATCCCGACAACGGGAAGCCAAGGGCGGGAAAGCACATCAGAGCAGCGTCAAATCAACCATTCTCAATCATTCTCCACTCACGCCTGTTCTTTGCACGCTCTCTTGCTACTTCAACATTCATATATCTTCTTTCTAACGCCTGCTTCACACCATCCATCCACCCAAACGTCGGTCTACCTCTAGGCCTGCGACCACTCGCCTCCGCATTCATCACCCTTTTCACCAATCTCCCTTCATCCATCCTCTCCATGTGCCCGAACCATCTCAGAACATGCGAATTCTCTCTGTCCTCCAACTTCTTCACCATCTTTGTTCTGATTCGAACCACGTCGTCGGTGATCCGGTCTCTCAGCGTTACTCCAGCCATGCTCTTCAAACATTTCATCTCGAAAACATTCAACCTTCTTCTCTCCTCTGCTCTCACACTACTTTAAATTAAAACACTATTTAATTGGAATAAATAAACATCAAAACTTGCTATATTAATCAAGCACTAGACTTTGAGATAGTAGCAGCGGTTGGGTCACATAAATTTTCTGAAATTAATAGGAAGCCAAAACATGCAAAGAAAGAAAGTTCAAAAGCAAGTGTGTAATCGAAATGGGTTCAATGTAAAATTTCCTCATTTCTCAATGCATTTATTCCTAATTTCATCTTTTCTTCCAAGCACTTCCCACTTTTGTAACATTAAATGCCAAGAGATGTGGTCAATGCATTTATTCCTTATTTCGTCTTTTCTTTCAAACACTTCCCACTATTGTAACATTAAATGCCGAGAGATGTGGTCAATGCATTTATTCCTAATTTAATCTCTTCTTCCAAACACTTCCCACTATTGTAACATTAAATGCCGAGAGATGTGGTCAATGCATTTATTCCTAATTTAATCTCTTCTTCCAAACACTTCCCACTATTGTAACATTAAATGCCGAGAGATGTGGTCAATGCATTTATTCCTAATTTAATCTCTTCTTCCAAACACTTCCCACTATTGTAACATTAAATGCCGAGAGATGTGGTCAATGCATTTATTCCTAATTTAATCTCTTCTTCCAAACACTTCCCACTATTGTAACATTAAATGCCGAGAGATGTGGTCAATGCATTTATTCCTAATTTAATCTCTTCTTCCAAACACTTCCCACTATTGTAACATTAAATGCCGAGAGATGTGGTCAATGCATTTATTCCTAATTTAATCTCTTCTTCCAAACACTTCCCACTATTGTAACATTAAATGCCGAGAGATGTGGTCAATGCATTTATTCCTTATGTAAAATAAATTTAGCTAGCAGTACGCTCACCGCTCGCCATGGCCGAGCGGGAATCGTACCCGACTGCAGGGTCAGCATCTGTTACTGCATATCGTGACTTCGAACTTCGGCAAGGCTATAGCGGTCATGAGATTTGAAGCCGCTCCCATCTAATCTGCTGGGCCTATCTTACCCACCCTCCAATTTTGGGGAAACGGCCATGTTGTCTATACATACGCACATGATAGGTGAAAATCACAAGTACACACAACTACTAGTTGCGTGAACGACCTTTATAGATTAAAATGACTTTAGCGACGGTGATTTCAAATGACCAACCCCAAGATCAGAAGACTTCAGTTTAATTCGTACTATGTCACACAACATCAGGGAAGGTTACTCCATCAGGGCCCTTTCGCTCACTTACCAGTTGCAGAGCCAAAGTATCCAAGAGTGTTTTCACCAGAAGCAGTAGGCAGTTCTCTTCCCGTTGACTGTACTCCTCAGCAACTGCGTTCAAGGCCTGGATGGATGAAAGGTTTGTCAGAAGGGATGGTCAGGCAGGGCAGTGGATGCGTCAATAACATAAGATAAAAACGCAACGCCAGATCGACAAACAGGAGATTGGCCGACTGCATGATGCGCCTCCCACTCCTTGTGTACACTCACACACATGCCAACATTTAGCCCCCTAGCACTAAAGGGTCCAGCCATGACTCCGCAACCTCACTCTTTTGCGCCATAATTTTCGGGCCCTCCCCCACTCACATCCATACAGTTTCTCAACGAGACGCCAAGAGCGGGAAAGCGTATCAGGCCGCGTCAAAACACATCCATTCACAATCATTCTCCACTCACGGCACACTATAGGTTGAATAACATTAGACCAAAGACAATAGATTAGAGTGCCAAGGCTAGCAAAGACAATAAGCAAAACCAAAGTGCTGGCAGGGGGGGGGAGTTGGATTCAACCGACTTGAAAGGCCCTCTGGAAGATGGACCGTGGCCTGAATTGGCGCTTCCTCGTTCATACTGAAGGTCGGCATCCTCCACAGAAGGAATACTGGAACTGCGCAGCAAATAGATATATGCTTTGTGACTATGAAAACAGATTGAAAGGATGTATCGTAAGCCCTAGGACTTTATTCAGTCTAGCAACAGTAACTTTCTGACCCTCGTGTATGAAACATAACAAAGGAAAAGACGTCATTGATACACTTTCCCTTGTGGTAAGATATTTACCGAAAATTACTTCTCGTTCTGCTTGAATTATTTGTAATACGTGTCAATGATATTACATACCGCATGTATTATTATTGGAACGTAGCAAATGCTCAGTACAACTGCTAAACCTTCAGTCAATCCGAAAAATAGAAGCCCAGATACACTCAAGGTATTGATTCACACTTCCGAACATTTTAATCATAATCCTCAACAGACTGACAGGATTTCATAAAGAAGAGAAGCGTCGTCTCTTAATTGAGAGCAGTATGTATCCCCTGATCATTTACTACACCAACAGATTCCAAAGTTCTTCGCTAGTCCCAACCACGTCCAGCCAGTTCCAGAGCAACCAAATCCTCACTAGATTAGATTTGAGTGACCTCTTTTAATACTGCGTAGAGTTCGTGGCCTCAGTTCTGCTAAATTCAAAGTTATGCCCGGTTGCCACAGAAGGCACAGTAACTTCTAAGTTGCTGGGCCACGTGGCGCCTATACTCCCCAGGTGGCAGCAAGGTCACTAAGTTAAACATACATTCATAATTTCCAGCTTGACGTAGCGGTCAAAAGTGGTGGGAGGTTTGAGCGAGAGTTGTAGTGGCTGCAAGTTAGGGTAACCCGCGTGCAGGCTGATGACCACGCCCACTCTGTTAGGCCCCGCCCCGGCCAGCACTGACACCTGGCGCTTGCTCGCCTCAGCCTGAAAAAAAAAACAGAAAAAAATCAAACGGTTTGTCACCCCATACAAGTGGATAAAGAGCTGAGGGATACCAGTGCCAGAGCAACTATGCCTAAGCACTATGTCAAAGTGCACGGCTCATCAAAGAAAGTAAACATGTTCGAGTTATCTCGAGTCAAGCCGTGGCTAAATGGATCTGAATAATTTTAGGTGTACGAGACAGAGATTCATAGTAAGCGTATTACCAATGATTTCCAGTAGAATACAAGTTTGATGCAAGGTAAAAAAAACTATCGGGCATCATGTGAAAAAGGAAACAGCATGCCAGTTGTAATATTAATATATTTTTTATTGCGAACATATAGTTCCGCGAGATGTTGAATGGAGACGACGGATCATCATTTAGGTGATACAAACTTCCACAGAAGAAAAGGATAGGCCACGGATACCTGCACATCATTTTTACTCTCCTAATCTTCAAATCTGCCGTCCGTCGTAGGTGAAACTTACGGGATTTGGGTCATGTCCATGCTTCCGACACCTTCAAAATTTCCCTTTCGTAGGAAATGGGTTTGATTTTCTTCGTGGCGAGGCAGTAATCGCACCTTCCAAAGTTAAAGAAGATACACAAACAAGTATACAGTGGCCGCCACAGCGGAACAATCATTTCCGCACCCATCGTCCGTAACATGAAATAAATAACTTGTTTCGTTGACAGCATGTAGCTAATATTTCTATCGTAAAGGTTTTGGTATTGAAGGTTTTTAGGGAATTTTCATTTTCACAGCGATTGATTTGATTTGATTTGATCCTCATTTCCACCAGAGCCTCAACGTGAGTCATAATAGGCTCCCCCGTAGGACTCGACGATCATTGATTAAAGCAGGCTCGCACGCCTAAGTGTGCGAGGAAAAAAACAAAACAACGCTTTCAACGTTAGAAAAAAATGAAAGTTTTAGCAATAACAGACGCACGCTAGTGCGAAAAAGAAAAAACGCTTACTCGAAACGGACCTCCGCTTCCAATCCTTTAGAATAGTAAGTGATATGTACGCACCCTAGTGCGTACAGGTAGCATCTTCGAGATTAGTACAAGATC
>SDVV010044861.1:0-10119 GCA_016164225.1 Gammarus roeselii
GTCCTCAATGTTAAACATACTATCGTCATTTATGTAACAATGATTTGCAATGTTGCCGCTGTCATTGATATCATCTAACTCTTTCCCATCGTTTCGTCACTGCTGCTATGGTGGATGCGTTATAATTCCATATCACACTCCCCTTCGTATCGAGAAGCAGTATGGAATATTGTAAATATGTCAGCAATAGTGCTGTTGTTGTTGTTTCTCAGATCGTGATACGCTGAGCTGCTACTAATAACCATATTGACTCGTCCTCAATGGTAAGGCTGCCATTGTCGTCGATGTTAAGATGATTTGCATTGTTGTCAATGTCATCGAAGTCCTCCAACCCTTCGCAATCGTTGCTATCACGTCTGCTCATGTTGGAGCGATGTACTTCCTCATCAGCCCCTCCTCTATTTAACACAACCTGTATTCAGATGTAATGGCTTTCCATCATGATCACTGCTGCTGATTCAATAAAGGCCCTCATAGCAAGAGCCGTTCAGAGGATTGTTGATGAAGAGTAGCATACATCTGTATACAAGCGAATACGATTTAAATTGTTCGTTGAATTGATTGTTTCAGGATCAAAGGAAAACAGTGTCATGTCTGACGGTTTTCTCCAATGTAAAGACTCATGATATGCCGGGTGACATTACGTTTTTTTTGTTCCCACTCCACCCGAGTTCCGTTTCGGTGCGTTTTACGATGCCCCAGAGCACGAGCGCACTTACGGGGAAACTATGCGATTTTTTTTTATTCCTACACCACCCGTATTTTGTTTCGGTGCGTTTTACGATACCCCAGAGCACGAGCGCACTTACGAAAAAACTATGCGAGAGTTAGCAAGCTACCTAATCAGAGCTAAGGGCTGCTAGGAAAACAATGATTGGACCTCTTCGCGCGCTTGTATGTAGGCGTATGTGTATGTGCATGTATGTGATAATCCATGAGTCAAATGTAGGCCGGGAGAAGATAAGTTGGCGATAGTCATTCACGTTTATCGTCTAAGATATTTTTTAAAGACAAATGTTTATTTATATGTGTTTATAAAAAAAAAATATCAGACGATGAACCGTAAAAGACTATCAATCTTTTAAAGGATACCATACAGTTTCCTCACGCAATACGAATTCAATATTCAGAAATTATAAGAATCTATTTTTATGTTAGATAACATTTTTCTGGGACTCTAGTCGTTTACTTGGAGCAGGAACAAGCAATTCGGGTAACAGATATCACGTAACAAATCTCAGTTACAAATATCAACTTGTAAATGATTAAATCATCATCAGCGGGGTGGATATTTCCACATAAAATGCTACGTACAGGAAAACAATGTATTGAAATCCTTTACAATCCTTTTGCTGACAACATGCAGGCGAAGCGAAGACTCAAATGAACACTTTGATTAGTTATGATGATGCACAAATTGAAGAGGCAGAATACTTCTGTATTCGGCCTCTAACCGCCGTCAGTTCAGATAAAATTTGGCTAAATTGAAAAAAAAACTATTAATCAATACTGTCCCATTGACAAAAGTTAGTTATACGAAATAAACCTAGTAAATTAGTAATCAACGATAACTCTCACCTTCTACTGACGACCAACACTTCTTCTTTTCAAAATGCCTAAATCTTCCTGTTGTTTGATTGTAATTATGTAATTGGGGAACCCAAGCACGAACAAACCTCAAAAAGGTTTTTATGGCCTCCAGAGAATGACACAAGAGACCACGCCGTCGAATTATGAATCCCAAATTGTCAATCTGAAGCAGACCACTAACATTAGCGCATGATAGAAGAAATCAATCAACAAACCAGTGGTCGTTTCCAGTAAGCCTCCATAGGCTCAAGTGGAACCACATTGGCTCCTGGAAAGATGCATTGATGGAGCTGCCCACGCGTGATGGGGAGGCCCAGCCTACCTCACACCGCACCACCAACCCTAACTGTTTCAGACTCGCTATCTACTTACTCCCAAGAATCCAACTTCACCTACCCACAATGCACGAAAAAAAATCCTCATCCCAAAAAGGTATCAAACCGACCGACAATCATTTTACACCATACTCTCGCATTAAACAACGCTAGGATCGACAGGCAATAAGTGGTCACTTGAACAATAACATTAGCCGCATGATTTAAAGCAATGTCAACATCAAGACAAAGTCGTCAGAAAACGTAAGTTCAATAGGAAAGTGCTCTAACGTCCAAGTGCTACTGTACATACACTCATCAATCAGGGGCACGAAAAATTAAGTATTAATTATGGTTCAAATAGGTATTGAAAATATCAATAAACCAAAACCTGCCCTGCTGCTACAGATGGATACTGAAACCTTATGGTACTGTACAATGAAAAAAAACTGACACTGGCTAAATCACGAGCATATCACCATGGATGAGTAGCTCGGATAAATTCTCTAGTAGGATCCTGTTCGTCAACAGCACCGTGGAAAATATTGCCAATCAAGTTGACTGGAACTAAGTCAACACGGAAGCCATGTTTGAAGTGATACCTAGACAGTTCCAGCGCAACGGAAGGCTTCTCAACGCACGTAGTGTAACACATCTTGACCATCTTTTCAGAACTGCGGTCATTTTTTTTTCAACCCATGGCACTCAACCACAGGAGTGCCGCAAAACCACTGCGTACAGGAAACAATAAAAGGTGATGATGGTACGAAAGAAACAGTCAAAACCTCCGAACCGGAAAACGGTGCAAAACAAATTGCTTAACAACGGCCACTGAAATGACGGTGCACATGGAACAAACGACGGAACAGAAAAAATACAAAATATGGTACACTGGAAAGAAGCGTAACCCCGGGCCCGGGAAAATACGGCATGCAAGAAACAAGAAGAACCACGTAGCTGGGGATCAACGTGAACAGACAAAGTTGGGATATAAGGCTACGACACCAAAACACACCTCGAGCATCTTCCAACTTTGGTGCTTGTCATCGGAACCATACAACCATACAAGCAATATCAGGCAGAAAAGAAATTGCAAAGGGAGAATCAAAGCGTTCGTAAGAAACTTACAATCGCTGATGCCTAAAATGCATCTTCTCCAAGCTATTGAGAGAAGTAATAACGTGTCATTGTTGGAATTAACGAATCGTAGCTGGACATGAATGACCAAAATCACTCAACGGAAAAAATCTATCAAGGCTTCAAAACGTTTATTGCAAACAAACTTTCTCATAGCCGAAAATGAGGGGGTTCAATAATATATGTCAAAAAGTGCTTCCGTACGAAACTTTGCAGGATTACATCAACAACATAAGAAATAATCCATGTCGACATTATGTCGTCTGGAAGGATAACGCTGAAAATTGTACTCGTGTACCGAAATACAAAAACAAGAGTAGCCGAAGATGTTCGATGTGACGAATCGAACAATATGACCTCGTCCTCCCGTGACATGACATTAATGGGGGACTTAAACCTGCCTGATATCGACAAGGCAATACGGGAAGCCCAAAGAAGGGGTGGCAGAATGATGCTGCTTGTCAATGACAACAATCTGAAATAACGGATGGAATAACCCTGAAGTCAGATGCGGTGATATTACACCCCATTTTAAGGGCACGACCGAAGAGGAGACAAGGAAGTACATTCAAGCAAGCGACACATTGCGAATAGGAAAATGCTAACTAACATTTCATTATGGCTTAACAATGACGTTCAAGACGCTACTGCTCATAGAGAGAGAGTGCATCTGTTCACAAAACTAATCCCACACAAAACATCACTCAAGCTCATAATCAGGCTGCAAGAAGAGCGAACCAAGTGGTCAGAGGCGCATGGAGAAATGAAGATATTAATGTAGCTAGAATGGCCAAGCATAATCCGAATATGTTCAATGCATATGTAAATGAGAGACGGAGTGTTCGCGACAGCATCGGCACTCTAGCAAAAGTGCAGGTGCTCCAAAATCATCCGACACTGACATGGCAAATACGCAACGACTGTTTTGTTTGCGTATTCACCTACATAATACGAACAATAAACCCAGAAATAGAACTGCATGAAAAATTGCCCCTGGCAAAAAATAATAATATCCGTGTCAATATAGTACAGGAGTGAAGCAGCAAACTAAGCGTCTACAAAACTATATCACCAGTCACTCTACACCCAAAAATATTGAAAAATTTCCACAAAATCCTTAGTTTCTCACTGATTGAGATATTCAACAGATCTATGAGTAATGGGTGCATTCCAACTGATTGAAGAGAGCAAACATTAACAGCTATTTTCGAGAAGAGAAGCAGCCAAGAGCCTGGTAATTGGAAACCATTTAGTCTAAATTTTCTCTTCGACTTGGCTATGGAAAAACTGATTAAAGCAAGATCGACATGCCACCTAGATACAAATAACCTATTCAAGAATTCCCATCTTGGATCCAGAATAAAATTAGGGTCTTTCCAATTTTCTTGATTTTCTTTCAAGAAAGTCACATAAATAAATGATGTGAACAAAGCTGTTCACCTTGTCTATCTTTATTTCCAAAAAGGGTTTGAATAGGTGCCCCATGAACGTTTGATGAGATGGTAAGACGCCGTCCATTTAAATTAAAACGTTCCCGGTGGCTCAACAACTGGCTCATGGGCCGCACACAACGGGTATGAACAGCCCAAAAATAAAATCAGTGGGTTACAGTTACCTCTGGCGTGTCGCATGGATGCGTTCTTGAGTCCCTCTTTTTCGTAATCTATATAAATGACATGGATACTGGCATCATTATAAAAATATCCAAGGTCGTCGGTCACACCAAACGCTGCCAGGATTGTATATCTATTCAAAACGACCCATGCAAATGGAATAGTTCAGCGGCACGACAAATGGCAAATGAACTTCTATGTTGAGAAACGTTCAGTTAGGTTCATTGGAACCCACAGCATAAAAATCCGACAGCCCAATGGCACAACAGCACTAGACTGAGTTGATCAGCAACGAGATCTTGCGATGCAACTAACTAATGATCTCATATGGGGCAGCCAAGATGATGGTAGTATCAAGAAATCCGATGACGTTTTTGGCATCATATAAAACCAATTTCACCACGAGCTAGAAAACATAATGCTTTCACTGTTTACTTCACGTCTAGGACCCCATTCATAGTTTACAATTCATATAAGGTCACCTCACCTGGAATGGTTTAGCAAAATAATGGAACCGATACAATATCGAGCAACCAAAATACTTCTGGAACTGAGATCCAAGACAAACCAACAAAGACTTGAGACACTGGAGTTAATATCTCTGGTAAGAAGGAGATTACAGGGTTAGTTAATAAAAACGGGTAAATATTTTAATGGTTTTCTAAAGTCAACCCTGGAAGGAATTTTGATTGAGATTAGAATCTAAATATTAAAACCATTAACTAAAACTCCATCTGAACCCCGCTTCAGTGAAATAATAAATCACAGTTAGCGTCATCGTTTCAGTCTCCGCAGAGCGGGCCCTCAACTCACGGGAATAAATTTCTGCTGATTTGGGGCTTCGCGGCAAGCAATCTTTAAAGATTAGGAAATCATGTTTATTGATAAATAAGGCATTGAAACTACTCGAGGTCCCTGAAACTCTAAAATTATGCTAAGTAAATGTTACATTGCTACCCATAATAGAACCTGGTGCTCTGGCATCCCTTGAGAAGACAAACGTGGCCCACGACACAGTGTATAAGCAGGTAATTAAATGAAAACGGCGTAAGCGTCTCTGTCGGCAACGAACAATTGTTTTCCAATACAATCGCGTTATAGTTATTTAAAACATTTTACACTATACATATCCGCCCTTCATAGGTAACGTGCAGAGACAAAACAACGGTAGGATGGTGGTGGGCTGGTGATGGAACTCAATTACTTTAATCTTTTTACCCTTTTGAATCACTCGCATCCCTCTTGCAAGCAACGAAATATAGAGATAAGGTTAATAATGGCTTCTTCCTGGTGATCTACGGTCTGTCAAAATTATTGATTTGAATATTCAACCATCAAACAAACATGATTATGAAAGTCTATACCATGCAGTTGCGTGCAGAAGGTTTGCAATGCTCAGTATGGACGTAATAGCCTCTCGTTCGATACCGTATTGTTATTCCAAAGAGTTGCGTTCATGCAGATTATTAATTCCTCCTTTGATGATGAAATTGACTGCATTGGAATGATCTAAATTGAATAATCGAGTCAGGGAAAAGGTTGAAGTCAGTCACACTTGCCACCTGTCAGTGGAATTACAGTACATGTGTTAGAGGCTAAAACATTCATGGCCTCCCAATATTGTCCAATTAGACTGCACATGTTACCGAATTCATTTCTTGCGTTTACTGTCGCTTGTCTTTTGGATTAATTCTCGTTCAAGAAATATACTTGATCCATGGCAGTGTATGTTAAAAGATAAACCATATCTCTATCTGGTCACAATTTGGATTCGATGTGAGGTGTCTCGAATTGAACCAGCGGCTTCGTCTGTCATTGAAAGATTTTTACGCGAAAAATGTTGGCATCAAATGCTGGTTCAGAGATTAATGGAAGGACTTCCCAATTATTTAGGTATATTTACGGGTGGAAAATTACAAATTTCTCTAAACACTGATTTCATGTACCAGATCTTCCCGAACGTGAGCTATTCTGAAGACAGTATTTGCTATTTTAATATATCCACTCTTACCTGATTAGTAGGGGTGATACATAAAATCACCTGTACATCCCAGCAATTATTGTACCGTGTTTTATGACACCCTATTCTCTGTTGTTCAATATTTCATGGAAAAATGGAGCGTCACATTGAACTATTAATTTACGGACAATTGAGTGAAAGAGATAAGTTCCATCTGCTATCGTTTAGGTAATCATGCTAACTTTCTTATATCAATATCTATGATATATAAGTTGAGAATAAAAAATGTCCCACAAGGAAATTTGTTTTACACCTAATCATCTAATGTTAGACACACTAATCACAGAATTTGAAACTAAATTCAAAGTTAACATGATAGATTGTATGTTCACAGGTTAAAATCATTTCAATTACCTTATTATGTTGTGGTTGATAGTTAAATAGGTTCCTACTGGTCCCGATCACCTAAAATATTAATAGTCTGCTTGCAATTTGTAAACTGTTTGATGTCTGAAACCATAATAAACATCAAACCTACTTGCTGCCGCTTGTGTCTATTCCAGTCCTCCCAATAATATTCCATATCGAGCAGCAAATGGTCGAAATGTGTTGTAACATATTCATGGAATATTTATCCAAGAGCGTTTTATTCTTTTGACACAAATAATTGCGAAGCACAAGCTAGTATTTGGTAGAGTAGCTTAGTAAGTTGGCCTGGAACGGGTTAACGAGTCCATTCTATTAGTACTTGTTCTAATATTTTGAAGGACTAGTTGTCCAGCCTTAATGTGCTGCCTAGTTGCAAAGTTGAGAACAGGAGAAGGGCAGAAGCAGAATGCTCCTTCGGCGGTAACTGATTCCTCTTTCTGACTCAGTAGAATGATGGATTCGTCTCCCAGTGCTCAACAAGGTGTTTTTTGAAGGTGCTGAAGTTGTTACCATGTACCACATAATATGATGAACGGTTCAAGATTTTCAGTACCTTAATTGGAAATTAATAATGAAATTAATTGTCAGTAAATTAATATTTCAATGTGACGCTTTATTTCGTCATGAAATATTGAACAAGTGAGGATAGGGTGTCATGAAACAATATACAATAATTGCTGGGATGTACAGGTGATTTTATGTACTACCCCTACTAATCAGGTATGAGTTGCTATAGTTAAATAGCAAATAATGTTTTCAGAATAGCTCATGTTCAGGAAGATCTGGTACATAACATCAGTGTTCTGAAAAATTTGTAATTTTCTACCAGTAAATATACCTAAATAATTATTAAGTCCTTTCATTAATCTCTGAACCAACTTTTGATGCCAACACTTCTCGGGTAAAAATCTTTCAATGACAGACGAAGCCACTGGTTCACTTCGAGACACTTCACATCGAATTCAAATTGTGGCCTCATCGAGATTTGGTTATCCTTCAACATACACTGCCATGGATCAAGTATATTTCTTGGACGAGAATTAATCCAAAAGACAAGTGACAGTAAACGCAAGAATTGAATTCGGTAAAATGTGCAGTATAATTGGACAATATTGGGAGGCCATGAATGTTTTAGCCTCTAACACATGTACTGTAATTCCACTGACAGGTGGCAAGTGTGACTGACTTCAACCTCTTCCCTGACCTAATTGTTCAATTTAGATCATTCCAATGCAGTCAATTTCATCATCAAAAGATGAATTATTAATCTTCATAAACGCAACTCTTTGGAATAACAATACGGTATCGAACGAGAGGCTATTACGTTCATACTGAGCATTGCAAAACTTCTGCATGCAACTGCATGGTATAGACTTTCATAATCATATCTGTTAGATGGTTGATTATTCAAATCAATAATTTTGACAGACCGTAGAACACCAGGAAGAAGCCATTATTAACCTTATCTCTATATTTCGTTGCTTGCAAGATGGATGCGAGTGATTCAAAAGGGTAAAAAGATTAAAGTAATTGAGTTCCATCACCAGCCCATCACCATCCTACCGTTGTTTTGTCTCTGCACGTTACCTATGAAGGGCGGATATGTATAGTGTAAATGTTTTGGATAACTATAACGCGATTGCGTTGGAAAACAATTGTTCGTTGCCGACAGAGACGCCTACGCCGTTTTCATTTAATTACCTGCTTATACACTGTGTCGTGGGCCGCCTTTGTCTTTTCTACTGGATGCCAGAGCGCCAGGTTCTATTATGGGTATCAATTGAACATTTATTTAGCATAATTTTCCAGTTTCAGGGGCCTCGAGTAGTTTCAATTTCTTTTATATCAACATCGATGTTTTTTTAATCTTCAAAGATTCCATGCCGCGAAGCCCCAAATCAGCATAGTTTTGTTCTCGTGAAATGAATCCGCTCTGCGGAGACTGAAACGATGACGCTAACAGTAATTTATTGCTTTGCAGAAGTGTCCTAACGGCCGGCGAATAACTGATCAGGTAGGCGGAATGTAACACGGGCAATGAAGAGGACGAATTCAGAGAGTGAGTGCTTATTATCGTGGTAGATGATTTGAGTGAACCATAGTGCATTAAAATGAGGTTTGCTCAAATGCGTCCAGATTGTAATAAAATAACCTTTTATACAGAAGAATCCGACAATCTCATCGTGAACAAAATCCCTAGAGAAACCGAGATATCATTTGCTATGTTAATTTTTGTTGGCATTCATCAGGGATTGTTGGCATTTCTTTTTTATTCATTGCGCTATTCCGTAGTCTAGATACTTTCCTGACCTATGTAGAAGACCAATTTTCTTAATTGTTAATGTATAAATTCCAACTTTGAGACATCTATCTGATGAGCGAGAATAAGCGAAACGCGTGATGGAAATAAATTTTGTTTGCAGAGCAAAAATTTCCTTAACCTCTTTCTCTCCTATACCCCCAATGTATATTTCGCCATGTGTATTGGAAATATTATTGACGACATGGCAGCTTGGACGGAAGGACCAAATACCCAAGCACATCATGGAGAACCTGTTAATCAAGAGTTCGAATCTTCAATGTGCCTCAGAAGTGGCAGTTCTCTACTTCGATGGTTCGATCAGTTCCACCGTTGCAGAGTCTACTTCACCCTGTTAAGACTATGGGCTTCCCAACTTCTCCGCTGCGTTCACTGGCTGATCCTCATTGTACACACCACCGACGGGACTGCTGACGATTATGGATGACGGATCACATCGAATGTAAAAGTTTTGTATCATCGTTGAACAGGATCGCTTGCGGGGCTCAGTGCTGAGAAGAGTCTTGATTCTCCGTCAACTAGAGACCCTTATAATGGAGGAAGACCGTGGGCTTCCCATCCTTTCTTCAGTTGTTGGCGTCTTCATTCACCACGGCAACAGAAGCATTTATTTCTGCGATTATACTTATGCATCGCCAGGCATTTGCTATGTTAATTAATTTAATTTAAACACTTTTTTTGCCTATAGATTGGTTTAAGGTTATTAGAGAGGGTATGGAAGAAGCCGTTGTTGACTGTCATATTTACTGGTGAATA